>JABFEW010000229.1:0-34400 GCA_013618405.1 Fusarium hainanense | reverse complement strand
ATTAAGGCTACCTTATCAGGTAGCTCTGCATTTATTCTATATATATAAATATCCTATACAGATTGTATTAATTAGAGCCTAATAAATAAATGTATATACATAGTTGGATATATGGTTGTAAAATCAGGCCCAGAAATTGCTTCTTTTGTATAAGATCGTCCCTCTGCCGATATCGCGAGACCTTAGTCAGAAAAGGTACATGGCATAATTCTGCGCTAGACGGATATACCTCTTCACGCAGCCCCGCCTCCACCTTCTACGTATGTTCACAACGAACGTATCGAATTGATCAGGGCCCAAGCAGCGATATTTAACTTCATCATGGACCAGCGCGAGGACCTTCCCACAAACATTGTTCGAAATGTGACAGATCATTCGCCTGCAGCTTTATGGACGGCCTATAATAATACTGGGGCATTGCATCCCTCTTCCGCTGCTGCCAGCAACACCACTGAGACAAGCTCTAGAGTCCCCAAGGCTTGCGAGGCTTGTCGCAGGAGGAAAAGAAAGGTACAATGATTCCTGTTTGGATATCATAACCCTAACGGTATCAATAGTGTGATGGAGCATCGCCATGCTCATGGTGTTGCAAAAACAACATCGAATGCATCTTTGTGCTGGAGAGGCCCAAGCGGTATGCTTGTGACGACATTCGTGTATCCACTTGAGTGTCAATATAAACTAACTTGGTAATCAACAAAAGGAAAAAGCAAGATTCGGAAGTTGTATCCAATCTAGAGGATCAACTGCTCGCACTTAAAGACTACGTTCGAAAACTCGAGGCTACATGCGGGTATACAAATCTTCCAGCATTTGATTCGAGCACCCTGAATGAGTCCAGTATTGGCCAGCATGACGCTGGATCTAAAAGTTCTTCCGATATAATGTCCTATGAGACTGATAAAACCGACTGTGAACAGAACGATGATACTCACGCCTCCGCTGTCAACGACGTGAGCTCCATGATGTGGCGGATGAATATACATGGCAGCGGTGAAACTTCCTTTGTCGGCCCATCAGGTAGCTTCTCCTTTCCTTCGACCCGCCACGGAAACGGAGTTATCAAGAAGAGTGAGGGGTACAGTGCGAACATCGCCAGCAGTACTCATCAGGTACCAGTGATCAACAATCCATTGGAAGCAGAGGGTAGCAACCGCTTTCTACTCGACCTATTTTCCCAGCATATTAACCCTGTCCATAAATTTGTCCCTGCTGGTGTAGTTCAGGTGTTGGGGATACCTCAGGCCAGTCTCGATCTGGAGCTACTGCAGGTGTCGGTCCTGGCAGCAGCGAGTATTCTCACGGATAACCCAAAGCTGCAAAAGCTAGGCCAGCAATATGCTGACCGGGCCGAGACTATTGTCATGCATTGCTGCCGAACACTTCCGAATGTCTCGACAGCGCGGGCTCTTTCTATTTTGAGCTGGCGCGAGCTAGGTTTGGAGAATGAAAACAATGCATGGCTGTACAACTGTATGATTCCTCTTCTTAGCGGCTAAAGGCCGATTGTTATCATGTATCTCGAACTCACATCCACACAGCTATGGCAGCCAGTCTCACACTTCATCTTGGCTTACATGTCAGCTCATTCGAAAATGTTGTGCAGATGCCAATTGAGAAACAAAACAACGAAGCCAGCTTTTTCGAGACTGACATGAGCCATGTCCGTATCCAAACGTTCTGGTCTGTCTTCCTGATGGACAGGTATGTTTTAATTCTCGACATAATGGCGCAGTACTAATGATCGAGATAGAATTGCAACATCGATGCTTGGAAGAAACTGCATGCTTCCATGGCGCAGAGTTCGTGCGACGCCATATCTAAAAGCGTGCATGGCAAACCCATCGTTAGAGGATACCGTCTTCAATTCACTCTGCCAGATGTGGTTCATTCATGATCGGTATATGGATAAAATGTGGTGACGTATTACATCCCTGTATCTCCAAACACTAACCACAATGCATAGTTACTCTTTCGAATTTGACGAAATAGAGTCAGTTGAGCGACACCGCCTCCTTATAGAAGCCCGCGACCATCACATGGCCTTCTTTAGCCAGCTAGGTAAAGACCTCGAACTCAAAAAGAACAACATGAACTGCAAAGTCATTCTCCTACACATGGTGTATCATATGTCTTTACTGCTCATCCACAGGCCGTATCTAATAGAGCCAAAGGATAGCGCACCCCATCGTCTATCTGTCAGAACAAACATAACTGCATCACATGCACTGGTGAAATTGATCCGGCAGTACGGCAAAGAAGGAAGTCTACAACATGCCCCTTTCTTCGCGGTGCATTGCGTTCTTACAGCGGCGGTGAGTCTACTGCTAAATGCAACATCGACCAATCCAACCATTCGCAGCCAATCCGTGCATCGATTCCGCGTTTGCGTGAATGCCCTGGAGGAGATGCAAAAAACATGGCCGCGGGCTAAAAGAGGCCTTTTCCTCCTTAGAGAGCTTGCAAACAGGTGGAAGGTTATCTCTGCGCTACCGTTACGACATAGCGTCCCTATAGGTACTGAAACCGTCGGCGCAAGTTACTCAGAAGCACCTAACGACATTATGCTTGACAATGCAACTGGTGTTGGTGGGAGTGTCACTTACAAGGATAACGAGGAGAGGCAGCTAGATTGGGGCATGCTATTTGCCAATCTTGAGGAGCCTCTTGACTTGGCCTCGATCGATCTGTCAACGCCTACTGGAGATTGGTTATTTACAGAGGCTAATAGTGATGAGGCTTTCAGGAACTATGAAGGGAGTTCAATGAGCGACATCTGACGGGGGTTAATATAACTTTCTACATATAGAGTATGATACTTTTTTTGGTGATTTTAAAAATAACCTTCTGAAAGAACTTATTACATATTGACTCTCTTGGTTTGTTACGTTTATCCGAGCTTTTCCTTTGAATTACAGCACATTCTTCAGTATTAAATACAAACTTCTTCTCATTATTGCTTCTGACAGTCTGGTCACCTACACTCGCTCAGACCAGCATCGGATTCTTTTCCCGAATACATAAAGCGGGATTGTAGTCAGACAAACGCCCAGAGTAAGACCTCCCCAAGTACTGAAGAAAACTTGAGGTCCCTTGCTAGCATAGTAGTCGTTAAGCATAAATGTTAGACCAAATGCAAAAGCACTCTTGGTAAGCTTCCGAGAAACATGAGTTAATAGAGTATTGGATGATACGGGTATCGAGGCAACTTACCATGGCTAGACCGAATGCGTGACCTGCGCGGTCTAAAAACACGTCGTTGGTATACGTGACGATGCCTGTACACCCTGCACCAACTCCAAAGTTAATAAATGCCAAAAAGACACAGCATACAATGGTCGGCTTCGCATCTTCAATAGCACCAGCCAGTCCAAAAGCACCCACAGCCATCGTAATAGCAGCTGGAATAATAACAACGAGACGAAACTCAGGCTCGTACAAACCGCCGTTAAGAGCCGACATGTAACGAGCGGCCATATCAGACATCCAGCCTGAAAGAACAGTACCTAACGCGGAGCCAATAAGTGGTGCTATTCCTATGACAAGTCCGACCTGGGTTGGATCGAGGTTATAAGGGGGAGCGCCGAAGATTTGGGAGGCTACAGCGCCCAAGACAATAACCCAGGTGAAGGTCATGGACCACATGATGCAGCCCCAGATTACAGCAGGATGGCGGAGCATTAAAAAAGGCTTGTAAGCGCCAGGTAAAAGACCCTTGGCGCTAACAGATTGGGTGTACTGCAGGCCAAAGAACTTTTTCCATTTTGGACAAGGTGGTGAGGCCTCTGATACATCTGGATGTTGTTCAGCAGGTACTGATTCTTCATCAGCCGCCATTCTATCCGTTTTTTCGGTATTCAAGACAGGTTTGGCAACGTGGCTTGCCTGCATCACTTCCCGTCTGTCATATTTGGTCTCAGGAAGGAGGAGAATAACCATGATCAATCCCACCCCGAAAGCGACGGCAAGAAACCAGAAGGCCCAGCGCCAACCCATATCAACAATGAGATAACCACTGATAACAGGGGCGATGTTGACCGACACGATAACGGCAAAGTTCCAGAGCCCAACTCTGCGACCTCGCTCATGTAAGAAGAAAACATCATTGACACAAGATGTGCCGGCGAGTGAGAAGAAGGGCCCCATAGAGAGGCCCTGGAACACTCGAGCGGCCAGTAAAGACCCATAGCTCTGGGCCACAGCAGCCCAGATACTGGTAATAACCAGTATGACAGAAGTTAAGAGGAAGATCAATCTACGACCCCAAAGGTCTGATATGACGGATGAGACGTAACAGCTTACGCCCAAAGCCATGACGAGCGAGCCGTTGAGGAGGGTAATGTGGGTGAGAGAGGTATGGAATGTCTGCGCTACGATGCCAAAGGCTGGGACGATGACAGGTCCCAACACGCCAGTGACACAGGCGCCGAAGATGATAGTCAAGAAATATAGCTCTTTGCGGAGACGGGACATATTTAGGGGATCCTCGGGTGAGCTTGAAGGCTGGGGAACGAGGATAGTCGGCATGCCATTTTGGCCTGAGTCTTCGAGGAGGACTGTTCCTTGAGGTTGACTGTGACTGTTGGATTCGAGGACGCCGAAGGCCATGGTTAATGCTGGCAACTGGGACAAAAGATGAGGTGAGAAGGGAATGATCAGTATGAATTACTTGATGGGGGTTTGCCGAGACTTAATCCATATTTATGCTAATTGCGTCTCATGTGTCTAGGAAATTGCCTAACCATCTACCAGTAGCATTGTAAAGACTTTACACATTAGGGCCTAATTAGTATCACCAAAATAAGAATTAAAAATTAGGAAAAAGATATAAAGATTAAAGGTCTATTTAAGAAATCCTAAGCTAGCTTTAAATTTATTAGGTTCTATATCTAGGATATAATTTATTTAAATTAACTAAAACTAGCTTAATTAAACTTACTAATTACTTCTTTAGGAAGTATAAGTAATCTCTATTAGCTTAGTATATAAACCTTTATAACCCTTTTAAAAACAATTACCTTATAGAGCCTAATAAGATAAGAAGGCCTTAAATAGAGCTTATTTTAGCGAATTATGCTAGTTATGCATACTAGCTTGGGCAAATTAGCAACCTGGTCGCTATCCCGGTAATACCGATCAGGCCCTTAACGGAACACTCCCGATCTATCTGTCAATATCTGACGCCTAGAACCATCTGATCCACTGTGTAGGCTTGTCTATCTGGGTACCATCTGCCGGTATCCGAACTGCTTATCATAAGGTTTGTTATCAGCGGCGGCGGCGAAAATGCCGCTGCGGGATAGCGTCTCATTTGGCGGGGAAGTGGAGACGTTGGCGAAGCCGATAAGATGAATGCCTCCCCCGCCTTTATTAGCGGCGGATGTAAAAGATCCGCCATGATACACAAGCAGGTGGCACACTATCGTGATAGGACCTCCGAAATCAGGGACCCTGCTTATCGAGGGGTGGTTTCTAAGATATTTGCCATGATTAAAAAGCTTTAGCTGCAGAATGGTTCTTAACTATTCAAGTCTGATAACCTCCACCATCTCTTTAATTTTGCATCTTGTGTATCATCACTCGACTTGAACTAGTTCAAGATATTGTATTCTTCAACCAAAATCTTTGCTACTCCTCGCCATGACAAAGCTAGAACCTTTGAAGGGCCCAAACCAACATGTTCGCGTAGCCGTCACACAAGCTGAGCCAAAATGGCTCGATTTGCAGGGCTCTGTCGACAAAACGTGCGCTCTGATTGTCGAAGCGGCTAAAGGCGGCGCTGAATTACTGGCATTCCCTGAGTGCTGGATCACCGGATATCCTGCTTGGATCTGGTAAGTTAGGAAACCCCAGTCTACTTCTCGTTATAGAATAATAGTAACACCAGTTTGGTGATAGGTCGCGACCAGTGGATATGGACCTAACCTGCCGCTATATAAAAAACTCCCTATGCACCGACGGACCAGAGATGGCGAGAATCCAACAATGTGCAGCAGATAATAACATTGTCGTTATACTTGGATTCTCCGAGAACTTTCACAATACTTTATACATCTCGCAAGCGATTATCGACTCTGATGGTAAAATATTAGTGCTTCGACGTAAGATTAAGACTACTCATATGGAGAGAACCATATTCGGCGATTCTTCTGGGGATGCCCTCACTAGCGTCGTCGATACACGTATGGGGCGCATCGGAGCTTTATCTTGCTGGGAGCATATTCAACCTCTACTCAAGTATTATCTCTACAGTCAACGTGAGCAGATCCATGTTGCTGCATGGCCCCCTTTGTTCACTTGCAAGAGTGACCAAGAGCTCTGGTCCATGTCGAGAGACGGTATGCAAACATTCCCCGCCATCTCTAATCCCGTAATAGACAGTGCCACTAACTAGCGACAAAGGTGCTAGAGCCCTGTCTCAAACCTACGCCATCGAATCCCAAGCCTTCGTCCTACACGCCACATCAGTTATTAGCGAACAAGGAATAGCAGCCATGGGAACTGAGTCCGGTCTGGTGATGAACAGTCCTGGAGGGGGCAGCTCTGCTATCTTTGCGCCTGACGGAAGGATTCTGACACAGGATCTACCAGAGAAAGAGGAGGGTATTCTGTACGCCACGCTTGATATGGATGAGATACTCAAGTGCAAGAGTTTCGTTGATTTGTGTGGCCACTATAGTAGGCCAGACATGCTGTGGCTTGGTGTTGATAGAGAGGTTAAGAAGCATGTGCAATGAAGGATGAGAGCAAAAAAAATTGGAATGGGGCCTCGGGGCGCAGGAAGACTTGACTACTAAAGCATAAGGGACAAGATTATTAGGTCGGTATAGGCCCTTTAGGAGAGACTTTTAGGCTCTTTATTTTCTGCACCTTTAAGCTTGCGTCTTAGGTTTTACTTCTAGTGGGGCTTGCTGAATTTGAATCTGATCAGCCTTTTATATAATATATCTAGTTAATTAAAACCTCTGCTACATAACTCTAAGCTCAACACGGCCTTTTGAAATATACTTACAGTTCAGTTTGCAATTCTACCTCTATAGCTCTTGCATTCAAGTCGTAGATACAGAGCTTGATCTTGTGAATATATATACCAAGGTCAGCGTGGTGTTGAATTCTGTCGCCATATAACCGATCCAATTTGTTGCTCTGGAGCCAGCGGATGTCTTGCCTGGAAAAGCCGGGTTGCCGGTTGGGTTTTGTGAACTTGGGCTGGGCAAGGTCTCTCCGTCTGGTCTTTTCTTCTTATCCACCTCGCTACAGTGTGGAATGTACCCCTATCTGCAGCTGAAAAACAGACAGCCACCTCCTTATAAAATGGTGTCAATGTGGTTAGTTTATTGAATAGATGTCTCACCTTTCTAATAAATCATAGACTATTGCCAGATGATACTGTATGTACTTAGCTAGAAGGTAGATTGTCTTATGAGTATCCACTGGATAATGTCCTGAAAAACTTGAACCAACACGTTTATTCAGTTCAAGGGTCCAATGAATTTCCAGCTTGCCGATTACATGGAAATGAACACCAACCGTAAGTAAGCATTCTTGGAATATCGGCTCGGGCTTTCCCCATAAACCTCTACAGAATGTATAAACTTGACGGGATCCCGTGTTTTCTGGTAGGTATGGTCGTATGTGCTAACAGGAGGAGTTTTACGGGCCTATGTACCTTGGCTCTCACATACCGCAAACCTGTTGATGTCCGGGAGTTTGGGTTTACCTTCGATTGTGCAATCACTGGTAGATGAGAACAAGCTCTGCAAAGCTCCATCGTTGATTACGGATAATGGCCCTACCTATCTTCCCAGTTAGTTGATACTTGATATTGGTTTGGGAAAGACGGTGTTGGGTTATTCGGAGAATGGGGCAGGTGAGCTGAGCTGTCTGGGACCATTGACAATGCTCACACCAACAAGTCAAGCATTTCAACACAGCGAGACAAGAGCTCATCACTCTCATCAAACAATGGTATCAGAGTACACACGGTGGTGTCCTTGTACTATACCGACAGAAGAACTGACCGCATGAGCGGGTGTTCAGGCCTCTTTCGACTTTGGGCTGGCGTTCTTGGATCCAAAAACCAGCAGCTTCTTTCAACCAATTAGCGTCCGGTATGGTGTAGTGGCTAACATTTCGCGCTCTCATTATCACTTGAGAGATCAGTACCGCGGAGCCCAGGGTTCGATTCCCTGTACCGGAGTTATCTTGCCTTTTGCTCTCTTCGCAGAAGGCTCATTCATTTTTGCCTTTCGCTTCACCTTACACAAACAATAACTCTTCAGCCATCCCGAAAAGAGCCGGCAGGACGGACAGGTTGAATAAGACGCGCTGTGTGTGCATCAAATGAAGAAGGTGGCCAATGAGATGTCTGGGATGAAGGCTCCATCTAACGCGCTAGCGATGCGATAAGATATCAAACTTCCACTATTTATTCATCGTGTTTTTTTTTCTTCAATCCCTTCAACCTTCTCATTCTCAGTTGACAAGACTGTCCGGAACGACAACAGCGCGCGCGCGCAATGGTGCTTGAATGCGTCTCGTCAATCCCCGTCCGGGCGAATTGAAGACCCAACGATTACCTGCAAGCCAATTCGCAGCAGCGTAACGCGTCTGGCACGCGTCATTGCTACACCGGTACTAACCCTTCAGCGCAGTGCTACATCCAGTACTTAAAGGTTAGTTATAACAACAATCTCATTATCATTTGCACATTCCGGAAGATTATATAAACTGTTCAAGAGCTTTTTAACCCTGAATTTTCTGTTGACACACACATCACCACCCTATGACGGACATGTCTTGTACCTATTGTTTTGAGAAGTTTTTATCGGAGCAATTGGCTAACAATTTGAAGATTTAGGTCTAGAACTGAGAAAGTGACTGCTCGTCTGAAGACGTGCAATTAATATTACCCCGAATAAATATATACAAATTATGATTGAACATGAGATTATGACTGCTGAATCTGTGATGTCAATTGAACATGGTGCGCAATCTGAGCTTCCAAGCTCACCTGCGATGGGGAAATGGATACAGGCTCCTTTAGTGGAGTTGGCCCCGCCAGTTCAGTAGACGTCCCCCGCAACTTGCTGTTCCTCCACTTGTCATCTTCCCTCATCGCAGCTGTCTTCAGCATCTTCTGTGATTCAGCTATCTTGTGTTTGCATCTATCGTCGCCATGATGCATGGCATCTGCTGTGATACAGTGCACCAGTACTTCGGCTGTGCTGCTGTCCTTCATAATGTGTGAGCCCAGTCCATCGTGATAGCATGGCGCCCCTGACCACGGCATATGGTAACCATCACATGCACCACTGTCTTGCATGCGCAGTTGACTGGCAGCGTGCAAGACCTCACGGCGTACATGAATCCGGCCTTCAATTCCTCTCTCTCTCTCTACCCGACCCCAATCCCTCGATCACCAGCCCTCTTCGTACCTGATGATGACCCGTTAGAGAGGGATGAAAGAACTGGCCAGCCTCACAAACCCATTCTGCGTCACCTCTTTCAACAATTAAGAGCCACGCCCGGTTAGCTCAATCGGTAGAGCGTGAGACTCTTACGAGTACGCGATCTCAAGGTTGCGGGTTCGACCCCCGCATCGGGCTGTTCCTATAAAACGATTTCTAACATCGTGGCATTCTTTTTTTGCCCTTTCTTGTGAAGCGCTGTGTCCTTTTTATCTGTGTAGAGTGAATGTATGTCGCGTCTAGATCTGTGGTACATTTTCACGTGTATGCTTTGTAAAGATAGTAGTCCCAAATGGTTAGACATGCTCTCGAGGTAGATTTATGTGCAGCGAGTGTTTGTACTGTTCACGATTTTGTGGAAAGGTTTTTGCAACAAGAAATCTGTTCAAACACAAACTACATGCCTCTTGCCAACTTCTACAAGAAAATGATAACAAACTGCTGGATGTCAAAAACTCTTATCAAGGAAACTAACTTAAGATCCCTTATTCACGTACATGGCAAGAATTGACTGCTATTTTCTCGTTCAAGCAGATAACTATAGGGTAAGTACAGGTCAATGAAGTTGACGAGCGCTACTCTGTGTTAGGTGGGTACATTCTTACCCACGTCCATTCGCAGCGATAGTAAGTACTGATTATCTCACCTTATCGCTCAGGCACAACGCCTTGGAACACGCGCCAGAGACCACTAAAATTAGTGGGTAAAAGTTTGGACGCGCCCTGAGCGGGAGTCTCGGAGAATTGTTTTAAGCTTGGGAATGGCGAAGCGACAGCGCGTTCTAATAAGATTACATTCAACGGTAGATAATCACTGCAATGCCTGTCCCATGCGTTGAATGACGGAGAAAAGAGGGGGAGGCAAGAGACGGCTGAATGAGGCGCTGTAGAGATAACGCGAAGAGAGGCCGATTGGGTAAGACCTTGTTCTCGAGACATTGAGGCTTGATGGCTTGAACGGCTGGTGACATGCTGATATCTGGAGCATGCAGTCTCGAAGCATTGGCGATTTCAATCACATGAGCGGTCTGGCAAGAGTAATTGCGTTTATTAAGTGTGCATGAAGAGACTGTACTCATTCATGTGCGTTGCTGTTCGTGGAACATGCAGAGGAGAAAGGCGCGCGACGAGATGGGGTGCTTGTATGTCGCATATCTTTGATTCACGATCAAGCGACATGTAATACAGTAGACAAGAAAATGACCATCTTTTGGGCCGATATATCGTAATTTACAAATGAAATAAATACAAGAACGCCGTCATGAGGGGAATCAACCGACCGACCGAATTGCCAGAACTCCAGACAGCTGGTGCTTCACAGCCTTTCCTTCCGTAACGCCTTGGGTAATAACATCTTCTGACCGTCCTTTTCATACTGACGGGTATCATTTTGTGTTGTGACGCGGTCAAACCACCATCAACAAGACCTCCCACAAATAAATAAACGACAGTAATAAACACCGCGAGAAACGCGTCATTACTCCATAGATCCTCCCATAAGAGTCGTGATGCTGACATTGCCCAGCCACGATTTAATTCTCTTCGCAGCTGAAGGCTCGTAGTCATCATCGGCAGCTCTCTTCTTATTCGAAGACTCGCAATCATGATCTGCAGGTCTCTTCTTGGCTGGCGTTTTGAACTCGGGCTTCGTCTCCTCCGCCTCGACGCTTGTGGCAGCTGTGGTCGCGCTGTTTTCTTTAATGGGCGAGTCAAACCCCGCAGACGCCACAGTAATTGACTCGGACGTTCTGTCGGATGTCTTTTCGATACTGGGCAAGATTTGTTCGCGGGGCATCGGGCGTCGTCGGTCGGGAAGTTTGGTCGTTAGACGGGCCGAAGTTCTTTTGTTGCGGGGAATGAGCGGCGAGCTTTGGACGAAGATTTCGTCGGGGAGGAGATTGTCGTCGTCTTCATCTTCATCTTCGGAATCTTCTTGTACTAGCAGAGGTTGCTTCTCGCGCATAAGCGATGATAGAGAATGTCGAGTGATCTCTTGCTGGGTACTGCGGAGAGTGGCTGCCAAAGGGCTACTCGGCTCGAGACACCATAATGTGCGCTCGATGCTGGCGCGCAGGATGTTGAGGTTATTTTCTTCCAGGGCCTCGCGCTCGGAGCGCGTGAGCTTGGCCGAGTTGGCCTGGGCCGTGGTTTTGTTGGAGGGGCGGTAGAAGGAGCTCATGAGGGTTTAATGATTGATGAGCTTTGAAAGGATTTAAAAAATGTAGAGGCCATGGATTATTTCGTTAAAGGCCCGTATGTCATCGCTTGTTGTGTGTGATGAGAAGGGGGGACAAGAACAAAATTAAACAGGAATCATTTCTGGATGGAGAATTTTTAGATTGACATGGACAAGGACAAGGACCAAGACCGGGATGGGCTGAGAAGGGAAGTTAATGCGTGATGTGTTGGCGATGGAGCTTCTGAAGAGAAAAGAGAAATGGGGATTTTCAGGCTTACGTAGCTTCAAGGTGGAGAGCCTGACCAATTAGATGGGAGGGTTTACTGAGAATGTGACACTGTGACTCATCAAGCGTGGCTGGAAATAAGATAACTGAATATTATAGCTGTATTATACCCAGGTATACTTGATAGTAAATTTAATTTAGAAGTTATCTCGAAGAGAGAATGTTTGTTTCTAAGGTAAATAAGTAGAGTATTTCGTCTATTTGAGTCACTTGCTTCTCGGTTATCTGACTTTAAATGAGGGTTTACTTGATTACCGCGACCGCTTGTTTACTTCTGAAACATGACCCCGCTCGGTTGAGTTGAGTTGTTGGTTCTAAAGCAAGACATTTAAGCACGTCACAACCACATTAATTGAGAAATAATAACCAAGTACCTAGCTACTGTATCTTCTGTGTAAGAGATGCTGTATTTCTGTTCTTACCTTGATTACAGATTGTTTTCTTATGCTGTGATCAAACTGAATTGAATAGGAAGGAAGGACTGATTGCCGGCAGTGAGAATTTTCAGGGACGTCAGCACGGGCAGCCCACTATAATTATAGGCTATCTGCACGCTAGCTTCCCGCCTTGCGCCCGGGCTGTTTGGTGCCCGAACAAGTCATTAACGGTATGACGACACCGCCAGAACCATGGAAGATTAATTGACAACTGGAATAAAACTGGGCTGCTCTAATTAAAATGACTTGGCAACATGTATGTTGCGCTGGCTAGCATGTACCCTTCAAGACCTAGGATAAAATAAGTACTGTTAATTATGTCCAAGGTTGAAGCTGAGGCAGAGATCGAGATGCCCTGTAGCGGGCGGATGGATGTCTCAGCGCAGCCCACTGTGGTGTCTGAACCGACGGGACGATGCATTGACATGATCAGCAGACTGTAAGTCTAGACGAAACGCAAGTTGCTTTTTCTGCAAGAGAGCAAATATTGGCAGCAAGTTGATCCCAAAGTTTACTGGTCTACTTATGCCGCTGTTGCACAAGGCGCTGCCATCGGCGCTCGCAATTGAAGTTAGCGCTCTTGTCTAGGGCTTGTCTCTCTTACAGCACTCCCGCCACTAAAAGAGCTTGAACATGTCATGTTGTCTAGTGTAATTGCCGTGAGGCTGCTGTAGCTGGCCAAATCTTATCTATCATTTGCATCCTCAATTCTGCGATAAGATCACAATAGTTGTAGCATGGCGCAGGCTCTTAAACAAGTGAGAGAAGACAAGAGACAGGTAACTTGCCTCGTGAACATGTTGCATGCGCTCTGAATTAACAGCTTATAGGATGTGCCCTTCATTACCCAACTGTTGAGTCAGGAAGACCAGAATCAGGCAACCAACAATCCCGACCCGTTCATGAGTCTCTGCCCAGCGTCATATCGCACAGCATCCTATGATCTAGCACCACCAAGTCAAGATTATCCAACATGGATCACATCAGAATTAAATATCCAACGTCTCAACAAGATTCACCGATGGCTCTGGGTGGCAGGCACCGCAGTACCACCTCGACCACTTCATGAACAGCTTTCCAAAGGCCGAGAGGTCGTCATTACAGAGGCGATGGATATGCATCTTATTTGGACAACAGGGATAATTTACATAAAGCCTCTACCTCGATTTCTTCTGGAACCAGCTGTCTGGACAAGGTATCTGTGCTGCAGGGATAACTGTGTATGTTCAGTCACAAACCCTCATGCTCCCGTGGACTGCGAACAACGAAAGCTCTACAAAATCGCCCTCGGATTTCTTTACTCCTACGCCGCTCTTCTACGACACGAGAGTGACTTCCTCCTCGCAAAGGACAGATATCTGCTTCCTAATACCGGAATGTCCTGGTTTGATTGGATTGCCTTTGTAAAGGAACTCAACACAGAACATATCTACCAAGATATCAACCCGCGCTTCCACCACAAAGAGCTACGCCTGAGCAGACTGAACCACATCTACTTCTTCACTCAATTCACCCCAGGAGGCTTCATAAGACGTTGGGATCGCTACTCAACGTTCTTCCATGCAAACCTTGGGTGGCTGACGGCTACGACTGTGTATATAGTTGTTGTGCTTACGTCTATGCAGGTAGGACTTGCTACTGATGTTCTGGGCGGGAATCGTGCTTTCCAGGCTGCGTCTTATGGGTTTACTGTGTTTTCTATCCTTGGACCATTGATTTGTGCGGGGCTGATTGTTGTTGTTTTTGCGGTCATGTTGGTGTTTGATACGTCGCATACACTTTCACAGATGAGGAGGCGAGAGTTTCATTTTGGACGTCAAGGTGTACATCAGTGAGATTGATTGAGGTCGATTTTGGACTACAGTACGGTGACCAAGGCGGTCTGGCAAATGTAAAATGCCTAAGCCACATTGTTTCATGTATCCAAAATCAGGCTCTGGACTGTTGGTTCTGTTCGAATTACAGAAATGCCATTGGCTGGACGACCTTGTATCCTGCGGCTGAGCGATCATCCCTGCTTCATGCTGACGCGACGAGTGAAAAGTAAGGCTTTGGCAATTTCGATCAAAACAATTTTCCCTTCTTCATCTACCATGGTCCATCAAGATGGAGGTCAACATTAATATTCAGCAATTAGTTCTGTTATTGATGATCACCTTTTTCACCCTAATTTGCCTCACATATCACTTCGGTAGTACACGCACAGAGCAGATCACGATATGAACAACCGATGCCTTTACCTGCAATACTGACCGCTTCGCTAGAACCAACGGAACCGAAGTCCATTCGACGTCTTATACGATCCCCAGAACGATCCGAATATCGCTAAACCAGCCACGGTCGAGTACGCGCCTATCTCTTGGTAACACAATTATAATTGCTAAAGGATTGATTCATAGTATTATTGCCGTACATGGCTTGGGGTCCAATGTCGACAGGACATGGACGTGGCGACAGTCCGAAGAGCCAGTGAACTGGCTTAAAGATGCCAACATGCTCCCGAAGATTGTTCCCACTGCACGGATACTGGTGTTCAATTACGATTCTACGTGGATGTCCGATGCTCCCAGAACACGCGTTGAATTGTGCGGCGAAGACTTGATTCGTAGTATGCACAATCTCAGAGGGCATTGTGACCGTCCCGTGGTCTTTGTGGCCCATAGCTTTGGCGGGTTGGTCGTCCAGGATGGCCTTATCTTTGCTGACCGCGAGCGAGAGTTCCAGTACATCATCAAAAACACCGCTGGCCTTGTGACTCTTGGAACACCTTTTAGAGGGACACGCATATACTGGATTGCCACACTGATTGCCCGTTTCACGAGCCTCTGGGGTTCTCACCAGGATAGCCTGTCATTGTTGGTTTATGACAGCCCTCAACTTCGAGATAAAGCACAAAGTCTCGGACGTCTTAGTAGAGAGGTCTATCCCTTCCCCATCGTTTGCTTCTTTGAGTTAGTTCAAACAATGTTTATAAAGTCTGGATTTTTATCGAGCTTCTGTAAGGGGTTTGTAAGTTGTTGTTCCGTGGTGCCAGGGCCACCAGCTAATGCAGAGACAGGTCGTCGTTGAGGAATCAGCCTGTGTATCTGGGAGTGAACGACTGCAGCTTCAAACCGACCACATCAATCTCAACAAATATTGGGGCCCCGAGGATCGATCATACCTGAGTGTCTCCGCTGTGATAGAGAAGATGTGCAAGAAAGCAAGCACGGTTGTTAACAGGCAAGTCACTGGTCATGAGCCTCCGCCGAAAGGTCATTGGATGGTCCCTTTCGAACGCAATGAGAGCTTTGTTGGGCGCGAGGACATTATGCACGAGATTCTTCACAGAATACCACCAGGGAAGTTCCGAGATACATGTCAGCAGACTGTGGTTGAAGGCCTTGGTGGTGTTGGTAAGACTCAAATCGCTTTAGAAGCTGCCTTTCAATTACGAGATATGAATCCTAGCTGCTCCGTGTTTTGGGTTCCTGCTATCGATGCCACTGGATTTGAAAATGCATATAAACGCATAGCAAATCGCCTGGGAATACCAACTGACAGTAGTCAAAATGCTAGCATCAAGGAAAAAGTCAAAGACGCCCTCAGCAATGAGGATGCCGGCGAATGGCTTCTTATTATCGACAATGCAGATGATCCGAAACTTTTGTTCGATCCAGGCTGCTTGGCATCCTGTCTACCATTGAGCTCTTCCGGTTCAATTCTCTTTACAACAAGGACCTCTGAGATCACAAGTCGACTTGACGCGCCTTCAGCTGGGACCTTTGTAATCAATGCCATGAGCAAGCATGAAGCTACAGCTCTTATGTGCAATAAGCTTTCTGCATCGCAAATGGGAGACACGCATAGCCTTTATTGTCTACTAGAAACTCTTGCCTATCTTCCATTGGCCTTGAAGCAGGCTGCATCGTACATGCAGAAGACGAAGGCTACGCCTACTGCATATCTACAACAGTGCCAATTGAGCGATGAGAGCTTTATCAAACTGCTTACCAAGGGCTTCATGGACAAGACTCTCAGTCAAGACTCAGACTATGGAGGCAAGGCCAAAAGTGCAGTGGCTAAAACGTGGCTTATCTCCTTCAATCATGTTTGTAGCCTCGACCCAATCGCTGGCGATATCCTGGAATTCCTGTGCTTCTTATCTGAAAAGGACATCCCACTCTCTGTCCTGCCTCCAGAGTATGAAAGCCTGGAGCTTAACGAGGCTATTGGTGTTCTTCAGTCATATACTTTCATCACAACCAGAGAAGATGGGCAACTTCTTGACATGCATCGACTAGTCCGTCTCGCTACCCGGAACTGGCTCGAAGAAACTGGACGTTTCGTGCAAGCATATGACCCAGTTTTATTGAGATTTAACTATCTTCTCGAGAACTACGGGCCGAATGACCACGATCGAGGGACGCAATTCATATCCCACGCTCAAAGCGTAGTGAGTAACAACACTCGCTCCAACAATCTCTCAGCTCGATACAGGATACTTTCCTCTTTTTCTATTGTCCTATGCTTTGAGTGCAAGTATGAAGTAGCCGTTGGTTTCATTCAAGAGGCGGAAAGGATAGGAAGCAATATTTTCCACGAAAGCCATCCTGAGCTGATGGACGCGAGGCACCTTTTGGCTGCTCTACTTCAGAGATCTGGACAGGTCTCTGAAGCAAAGGAGATCTTACAAACGAACATACAGCTTAGCCAGAAAACTGCTGGCGAAGATGATTCTAAGACTCTACGTCACGTTGCCGATTATGGATTCCTAATTCATCGCTCAGAACCTCCAGAAGCGGAAAGGATATTACAGGAAACATTGCAGAAACAAATATATATCCTTGGCGAAGAGCATGATGACACAGTCAGAACTAAGGCATCTTTGGTCGAGTGTCTTATGAATCTTTCTAAACACACGGAAGCAGAAGAAAAGGCTCGGCAAGTACTTCACACACAACAGAAGGATCCCAGCAAAGAAGGATTAACAAGCGCAGCGACTATGATAGAACTTTCAGAAGCTCTCCTCCTCCAAATGCTATATGAGGAAGCAGAGCACTTAGCTCGACGGTCGTATCTCATACTAGCGAGAATCTTCGGAACACAGAGTAAGAACACTTGTTCTAGTCTCGCTTTATTAGCAGATGTGCTTGATCAGGCTGGTAAACATCAGGAGGCTGAAGAGAAAATTCGTACCTTGCTAAATCTACAAGAATGCCTTTCCGGAGAGGAAACGACAGAGAAAATAGCCTACATGGGTAGGCTAGCATTATGCTTGTTGAGAGCGGCCAAGTATCGCGAAGCCGCGGATATCTTGAAACAAACAGAGGAGCGATGCCTCCGTTTCTATGGGAAAGAACACGAAGATACAATAGCCTATGCGGAAGGGTTACAATTTCTCCAAGCTAAATTAAATCAGGTCTTCGACGATGAGGGATGTAAAAGTGCGACAATGGAATGATTGAATACACATCGAGTGCTTTAAAAGGCCTTTGCGATATAAAGAGACCTTGATCTCCGCGCATAAGGTTAGAAGCCCAGTGCTGACCTATAGCGTATTGTGATCCGCGTGCAGCCGATTGATTATTTTTTGAAAGTCACGCAGTCGCGGGTAAGACCCCCGGGGATTCAAATTAAGAATGAAGTGAACTATGGTATGTTCCTCTGGGTTTATTAGTTGAAGTGATTTCGGAATCCAGTTCTATTAATATCAAATGTCCTTTTAATAGGTATATAACTATACTTTCTTTTATTTTCTATCTTTCCAAGTATTCTAATTGGTAGATTGCATATGCCGCAGTAGTTACCGTTCTATAAGCTTAGATATCCCGGAATACAACTTTAATTCTCTATTAAGGTAAGCGAGATATACCTCCAGAGAAAAATAACCTTATGTATACCACACAATATGCAATCTGTCAATCTACATAATGTTTCCTCCCAGAACTCATCCAATAGCTCATTCCGTTATGGCTTTACCATCGAAAACAAAAGAGCTGGATTCCCGCAGAAAATCTGCATGTTCTTCATACATAGGCTTTAGGCCAGTTTCCAAAGTCTCTTTGAGGAACTCTTCAAAGGAGATTCCTTCGAGGTCAGGATAGAGGTCTTTGCCGACCTGGTAGCCTAGGTAGCGGGCGTACTCGGGTGTATTCTCTCCCATAATGTCGTATGACTTTTGGTAGGTGAACTGATAGTAATCCATCATCTTGTACGGATCGTCCTTAGTTCTAGCAATACCAGTATCAATCTCATCGGCGGTGCGCTACGGGCGAAAAGTCAGTTGCCGGCTTACCACCAAAATTTTGATAACACTTGAGGGGTAGAAACAAATCTGGGATTGGGGAAACATACGTATTTTCTTTCAATCTTTTCACCGCTAAGCTTTTCAACTGTATCGTACAGCTGGTGTTGAGTGCGGAGGTCGGTATAGGCGAAGACCTTCTGGTTAAGGGTCCTAGGGTCTGCAATGATTCGAGCGACATACACGCCAACATCGCGAGAATCGGTCCTGGCACAAGGTACGTCACCGTTGCCTCCAATAGCAGTATTGTAGAGAAAAAGATTGCGATCGATACGGCCGGAGGGCAAGCGCGGGAGGCTGATTTGATACCACCAACCGACGTCGATAACGGTATAAGGAAGGTGGAGCCTTTAAAGATGGTCCAGTATAGCCTCCTTCTACAGATGCGGGTAATATGTCAGTCTTCGAAAGTCCAAACGGGGAAATGACCGCCACTCACGTTGTCACGCAAGGTCTGAACGCCCCTTGGCATCACTGAAGCATAAAAGCATGGAACATAACGCTTCACTCCTGCCTTCTTGGCTGCATTGGCAAGGGCAACTTCGTCAAGCAAACAGCAAACCACAAGGACGTCGATGCCTTTGAGCTGGGCCGTGACATTGTCCTCAGAGTCAGCAAGGTTGAATGACACTATGCTGACACCCCTCCTCTGTAGGTCGACCACATTGGGCTTCTTGAGTGAAGAAGGTCGGACAAGAGCGGTGATGTTCTGCTTCCAGAAAGATCAGAATACGTGATGAGGTCCGAGTGTTAAAGCGCTGTAGAGACGTACGAATTTGGTTTCTGTTGATGAGAGCAGGCCGTCAACGATAGAGGACCCGTTTTGGCCAGTGGCACCAAGGATTGCAACATTCATGTTGAGATTTTTATTGGGGAAATAAGAAGAGAGCTTTGGGATTGCTGTCTGAGAAGTGTGTCTATTCCACCCTTTTATACTCGGGATGTGCAAAGGACTCCGCTTGACCAGCTTCAATTATCCCCATCTTGCTTTCATCGCTGCTGCTAAAAAAGTTCCCCAACTCTCTCGGATCACTGCTGCCGTTGGATTTCATTGCAGAAGCCTACCCGAAGAATACATTGACTGATTGGATTAAGCAGAGACGACGCAAACCGGAGTGGAGAATGGATGAAAAGCACCCTATTCTATTGGCTGGCCCTCTCCGTAGTTCAATCAGTTTCCGCGCGGAGAATTTCCCGCGCGGGCTCTAGTCCGGGCGGACTCTGCGGACTCTCATTTTCTTCTTTTCTTTCACACTCCTAGGCTGATACGACACGCACCCGACACTTTCCTCGACAAATGAAGCCCACTACTTGTTGGACATGCCGCCTGCGGCACAAAAAATGCGACGAATCGCTGCCGATTTGTGGAGGTTGTGCAGCGCTAGAAATCGATTGCCACTATTCCTCTGAAAAGCCCCAATGGATGGAGAGCGAGGTGCGCCGACGTGAAGCCAAGACACGGTTGAAGGCCCAAGTCAAGAGAAGCGCCAAACGTCGTCGTGGAATTGCTCAAATGAGGAGCATCGCCAACGGGATTGATGTCGACCCCGACCCCAACGGAAATGAGCCATCCCAGGATACCCTCCAGAATTCTTCGCCTCAACAGACCCATAGCACATCAGTCGAGTCGTCATCAGAACACACTACTTCATCAATAGCGGCGCCGACAGAGCTTGAGATAGGTTTCATCTCAGTGTATATGGATTATATCTTCCCTATTCTCTTTCCATTCTACCGACCATATATCACCCGAGGCGGACGGAGTTGGCTGCTCTCCCTCCCGATGACGAATCCCGGATTCATGAGTAGCATTATTACCATGTCTTCCCTCTTCCTGTCCCTTGTCCCTGCAGATCCCAGTGTGGGGCATGGGTCTTGCGCCTCAAAAACGTGGGATGAGCTCCAAAAACAGGCCAACGTTGCCCTAAGGAGTATTCAGCGCGACTTACAGAGTCTTCGTGATCGTGGCGTTGAAAATTCCCTTGTGGACAGTGTGCACCTGTTGGCAAATATGATGCAGCAGCTTGGCTTTGAACTTGCAATTATGCCGTCAGGGAACTGGCAGACACACTTAGACGCCGCCATTGACCTATTCGAGCAAATCCTCGAGCATCATGGCAAGACTGGCTCGACTCCACAAATGTCTGCCGTGCTTAGCAACCTGCATCGCCCTTCCATGGCGGCTAATGCTCTCAATACAGAACAGGGAGCCTTTCGGTTCTTTTCTAGTATTCTATTAGTTGCTGATATCATCTCCAGCACGGTACTCAATCGACGCGCAAGGTTATCTGCGTACCATTCTGAGATCCGACGCAGCGGCTTGCGCGAGCAGCCCAGTCTAGATCTAGAAGAAATTACTGGGTGTCAGGCTTGGGTCCTGCTGGCCATCAGCGATATCTCAACTCTCTCGCGGTGGAAGACGGACCAGATGATGAGCGGCGAGTTGTCAAGAAATGAGCTCATTTCCCGAGCTATTTCTATCGACGAGGTTCTTCACAAAGGCCTGGAAAAAATAGACGGCAACGACGAAAGATGTGAAAATTCCGAATCTGTGCGACCCCTTGAATCACTGCTTAAGCAATTGGGGTCTCCAAATGGTCAGCCTTACGATTCTTCAGCAGGCAGATTACCACTAACCCGAATCTGGATCCATGCTGCTCATACGTATCTTCTTTCTGTTAAGCTGGATGGAGACATCAAGGCTTCCGAGCTCCAGAGAAGTGTAGAGCAGGCAATCAGTTCCTTTAGCATGGTTACTTCGACTCCATGGCTGCGCTGGCTTGCATGGCCACTTTGTGTGACTGGCGTCAATGCTAGTAAAGAGCAACGACCAGCTGTCCGTGGGATAATAGAATCAATGTATAGTTTGAAGGCATTTGGTACTATCCGCTCGACTTTCGACATTATAGAGAAGGTATGGCAGAGCCAAGACGCAGGTAAAGAATATCTAAATCTATCTACATGCATGGGTAGCTTAGGATATAAAGCTCTGTTAGTATAATATGGACTTTCAATGCTATCGGCCAAAAAGAACTGCATACATACGAATCCATGAGAAGGCGAATTTTAGCCTCGGTTCGTGGATGGGCAGTGGAAGAGCAGGCCATCAGCGTCAGCTGTCTGAGATACACTCTCTCGGTTACGACAGGCGGTGCCATACTTGTTCTGGGAGGGCTGGCGGCAGGATTCTCTGTCGGCTCCAGAATTGACGGCGTTGACCATTTTAATCTAACAATCTTTGCTTGGATTATTGCTGCATTTATCATTGTGGTGTGCAAAAGTCTTCGTGTCGCTGAATGGACCTGGAGGGATTTCCTCAAAGGGTGAGTCACATGTCGGAGTGTTCGTGAGCTCGCAAGCGTAACGAACCTGGACGAGCAAGGTATTATCATGCACTTGTTATCGTCGGAAAATGAGCTACCTTTGAAATTTCGGGGTCCTTACAATAGCGCCTTCGCGAATGCCAAGTCTGAAGGCTTTTTTGTGGATGTCAAACCCAAGATGGGTACTCTATTTGTCAGTGGGTTGGTCATCTTGGAGGCACTGACGGAGGGCGGCCCTGCACTTGTGTGTCTTGACTTGAGACCCCGAGTTATAACAACAGATGGGGAGATCAATTAAGCGACGAGCAGACGACGCATAGTCCACGGGCAACATAATGATTGCCTCGTATTGGCATGTACCAATCTGCCTCAGGAGGGCGAAGTTGAAAGGGATATTACATTCAGATGGAAGTGGCGTAGCTGGGAAAAGGTTATTGGGCTATATAACAACCCACTTCAGCACGTAAGGTAGGCAACCGTTTAGAACGAGGGATCATAGATTTGGAGTTACCGTTCAGCAAAATGTCTCATGGGTAAATTAATCAGAGCCAATCGCCTTTTATCCATGTGGTCTGGGCCTGGAAGCCACAGCGGCAAGGCTTACCACAACCAAGTGGCCTAATATCCGGACAATCATACGAGCCTTTGTGTCAGCAATCCTTTAGATTCACAACCGTCTTCCCTGCTCCGGGTGGTAGCGAATGCGATTGCGAGAGGCTGCTAGATTGCACATCCTTCAAGCTTTACCAATATGAGTTAGACCATATCACTACGTGCAGTATGTACTGGTTTTCTTTTTTTCATCCTATATTCTCACTGGTCTAATTTCCCCGGGACACATTGACCCGTGCCCGCCGCTATCTTGAAGGAGGGTGTCAGAAAAATTGCCCGCTAGGAGCATAAAAGACGAAATATTTTGGTCACCTTATGCCGACTTAGGCTGGGGCTTAGGCTACTTTATTTCTGTACCCTAAGCCTTGGAGGACAATTCTTCTGACACCCAGCTGGGGGCATTGAAAGTATATGTATGAGAGGCTGAGGGCTAATAGCCAAGCTAAATTCTTACTGTTTTCTTCACCTCGGTTTGATGTCGAGCCTTTGTATTCTAGCTTTTTGATTGAAAATCGGATTATTGGCCCCATAACAGAACAAACACCATGTCGTTTTCAAAGTCTCGAAAGTCAGAACAGCCCATCATTCGGCGGCTTGGTTATTTGTAGGTCTAGGATTGACCCCAACCTATAATAGTAGCAAGTTTTCCGAGACTGACTGATCCCCTCAGCGAGCGCATGCAGAATGCATTACAGACGATGGACTTATATCGCGGCACCAGCATCACTTGTCTTTACAACATTCCCGAAAGCCTTCAAAATCCTACTTCCCATGATGATCTAGTACAAACGGTGGAACTCGCCGTGGCAGACACCATCGACCAGCATCCCCTGCTCCAAGTTGGGCTTGTCAACGAAAGAAGCAAGCGCGCCGCTTGGAGCCAAATAGGACAGGTGAACCTGGCAGACCATATCGAATGGCAGCTTGTCAATCCACTCGACAATTACCATGATACGTTGAAAGAGCTCACCCAACGGCATCTGGATACCAAGTTCGAGAACCGTGCGACACGCCCGGGATGGCGGCTGATGGTCTTGAAACTGGAGGAGCAAAACCTACTTGAAATCATGTTCGTCTGGTGCCACGCTAATTGTGATGGGACCGGAGGCAAGATATTTCACGAGTCTTTGCTACAATCTCTGAACTCGGTGATGACTGGCGCGAGCCAAATCTCACTCGAAAACCATATTTATCAGACTACAGCTGCACCACAGAACATGTTGCCCCCGCAGGAGGTTATTGCCAAGTATCGTATCACTCCTAAATTCGCCCTCAATACTGTCTGGCATGAGTTGAAACCACCAATGTTCGTTTCGAAGTCCACCTATGTATCCTGGGCGGATATCACCAGAACCCCCTGCACGACGCAACTCAGAACCTTGACCATCAGACAAGCCACCCTTCAAAAGCTTTTGACGGCTTGTCGAAGTCACAAGACGACGTTGACAGGTCTCTTGCACGGGATAACGCTTGTGTGTCTTGTCGAACAATTACCCGGGAGCAAGATTGCTTCAATCATGGCTGAAACCCCGCTCAACCTGAGACGTTTTATCAAGCCCGAATCCGAAGCCTCACCTACAATCGACCCCAAAAGGTTGATAGGTAACTATGTGACGAAAATGGAGCACGAATTCGGAAAAGACTCAGTCAACAAGATCTGGAGGTTGACTCAAAGTGTTGATGTGGAGGAACGGTTCACTATCCTAGAGAAAGACATGTGGGCCGCGGCTGTTCTCGTACGTCAAGAAATACAAGCCAAACTTGACCTTGGATTAAAGAATGACCTCGTCGGTCTAATGGCGGTGGTCGGAGACTGGGAAAAGTACATGAAGGACGAAATGGCAAAGCCCAGAACTGCCTCGTGGCTGGTCACAAACTTGGGCGAAATTGATGGAGTGTGCAAGTCTGAAGACAGGTCACGCTGGTCTATCCAGAGAAGCAAGTTCTCTTTGGCTGCTGGAGTCATCTCGCCAATGTTTAACATCAGCGTCATCACTGCCAAGGGCAATGACCTCTGCATCGATGTTAGCTGGCAAGACGGTTTGATTGATTCTGTTATTGGGGATCGACTGATTGAGGGTATTCACAAGTGGCTGGATCACGTTACTCGTAGCTAGGGTATAACCCAGACGTCGAGGGTTCGGGGATATCCGACCTTTGTACAAGACTGACCATGGCGTTTCGGTGTTATTATAGGGCATGGCTTTGAACGGTCGACCCTAAAGGAATCCGTTGCCCATGCAGACGTTTGAGGCAAGAAGTATCGAGCTTGAAGAACTGCTACGTAATAGTAATACATTGTTTCCCTCTATTATACGATCTCTCGAAAATAGAACGTTTTTTTAGTTTAATTTGCATTGTAACTACTTCTGCAGGCGAGACTACAATGTGCGGCAGATTATATTAAATCACTCCAGAGTGTAGCTTCTTGCTCCCGCTAATCACATCATCACCCATCGAGATTTGTGCGAAATTCATTAATGTTTCCATATCTACGCTCTATATGTGATCTAAGATAATCTATATTTAAATGACCCATGGGCCTTACAATATGGGTATTTTACATAACGTCTGCATCTGCAACCCATGGCGAGTCAGCGTGGTAGCTGATCCTTCTTATGATCTTGGTCGTTTGTTCCGCCAGTGATAGTGTAAGAACAGTGTGCGGCAAAACGCGTGCGAGATGGGGCAAAAAGCCCTTATAAATAGCGAAAAGGCTTTCCGTTCGTATGGTCTTTGAGAAACAGTCGAACATGCTTGTGTATAGATTGCCGTTCTGATTGTAGAGGCGAGACATGATAGTGTCTAAAGTTTTCAGTCTTAGTCCTGGCTCTGCGATATGGTAAAATCAAGACGAACTCACCTGGGGGATGCATGAAACAACAAACAGCGAAACCGCTTATAGCGCTACTACCAAGATGTAAAAGTAGTCCCTCTTCCAAACCAGCAGTCTCTTATAGTTTTCGCTTGGTGAAGAAGTAGACAGGCAATTGAACGGAACTACCGAAACCCGTCCGGACCATCGCAGCGCTTACTCCACGGTAAAGACCAGTGATACCTTCTGTGCGGTAAACCTTGATCAAACCATCGGCTGCATTGCGGTATAGATGCTGGGTTCCGACAGGGAAGGAAGTTGAGCAACTCTGTAGACGGGTCTTGATAAGGGAGAATGGGCTTGCAGCGGCAGCGCCAAGCACGCCTGATGTGGCGCCACATAAGATGTTAATCGGGAGGCTCTGGACTTTTTTATCATTGTAGAGTAGATTGCCCAGTGAGGCGCGCATGGGCTCGTAGAATCCTAGACGGCAGCCGTTGAGGAGGATCTGATAGATGTAGGCGCAGCCCAGACCGCGATAGAGGCCGCGAACACCCTCATGTCTCAATATGACGCTGACGCCATGAAATGGGCCGCGGTAATGCTGGTAATGAATAGTGTTTGCTTTAAGCTCTCCTTGGAGCTGCATGCTGCATCAAAGTTCATATCAGTATGTTCTCAGGATCAGGGTCAGTGGACAGTGGTAACTTACCGGATCTTCACAGTCTCGAATGGGTGAGTAGCCGTGACGGCACCACAAGCTGCAATACCGCCGCCCAGAAATGCACCTGTCGTGGTCAACGGCGCCTCTTTCGATGTGTGCATTGTGATACAATCAATACCGGGCCAAACTTTGTTCTGAATGAAAAGATGTAATCAACTGAGGCTTAAGAGATATTGTTATTCGTGCCTTTTCTGAACTGCAGCTTTCACTGGCGGTTGTCTAATTATATTCAATCCCGTAAGATTGGAGGAGATAATGTAGCCAGGCTTAGTGTATGCCAGAATACCACGTAGTAGTTGCCATTTGTTAGGTCACCCACCCTGTAACGTAAGTGTGGTCGATAGCTTGAAGCCTATTTCGTAATGCGAGCTATGATTGGGATGGGGGGTAAGAAAGATATGGGTCAGTTGAATCGTTGAATGAGAGACCTGGGCCTGTCAAAATAAATATTCTCGCCAACATCAAATTTCACAATTGCAAAGAACATAGACATTTCAACTTAGGAGCATTTATGTCATACGAGATTTGAGTTCGTTAAATCTCAAGTTGTTAAGTGTACTGACTTGTAAGTCCCAACTACCTAAGCAACAGTATAGCATTATCAAAACATGGAAGCTAGCTGCAATCGGTCTGTCCGTAGTATCTAACGCAATCTAGAAAATAGATTGTAAGCTGACAAGATAAGCTTTAGCTATATTAAGCGTGTGTAGTGAGGCAATGAGGCGTTAGCTTGAGACCTGCGCCACCGTGGTAGACAGGACAACTGCGTCATTCGACTGCGCAAGAGTAGCACGGTCCACATCTTCAGGGACTTTCGCAATAGAACCATGGTAGTCCAGTATCGCATCGTAAGGAACAAACGCACGTGTATGATGGGTCTCGGGATGGATGGTAAACAGCCGCTCATCATAAAATTCATGAATATGCCTCATCATGAGGATCCCGTTCATCGGAGCCCACGTGGAAAGCCACGCTTCATATAGTCGGCCGACTACTGAGATGCGCATCCTTGCTGTTCAAAATATTTTCCTAGTTATCAATTATGATATGTAATATAAAAATGCAAAATAAGTACTGCAAAGCAGTAAAAGAAAGATTCACGATCTAGTCGAGATACAGCTGGATACTACGGGGCAACGATGCAAAAGGGTTTGTTGAAAAGTAAGTTAGATCCAGGTATGGACTCGGTAGGGCGCTAGCGCTCGTATCAGAAGAAGTCACTGCTATGTCGAGTGCGTTGTTAGCGGAAAATGACGTAATTGGCTATTGTCAAGATTGTGCAACATATCGTGGCTGGTTACTGTTAGAAGAGACGGCTGTAGCGGTGAAAGAGAGAAAAGATACAAGGTGAGAAAGGGGTGTCGAGAAGCGCCCGGTCGATATGTAAGCTGCCTGACGTCGTATCTCACCTTTTTTCAGGCAACCACTACATGCAGGCAAAGCATGCGTGACTTGTTGCATCCACTAGCAAGCGCAATCGCTTTTCGATTGGCCTGAATTGGAGGCAGGCTTTCCTCAGGAAAAAAAAACAAGAACAAAAAAACAAACACGAGTACAAATACGTCTTAGCTATCCTGTTGCTGCCTAAGACCAAAAGTAATATCAGCCTGATGGTATGCCGGCTTTATTTCTTAATGAAAAGAATACTAAAGCTATAGTTATCTATTTATGCACGCATTTTAAATACTTCAAGGCAGAACTGACCTTAATGACGAATAAAGCATGGATTCGTCACGCCCGTATCGCCGACTTCCCTTCCCTGACAGCATCCGTTTGCTTGAGCTGACCCGGGACGAAAAGAATGGTTCAATATGTGGCCATCTCATACCATCCAAGCTTGAGGACACCCCATCCTTCGCAGCACTGTCGTATGTCTGGGGAGATTCATCCCCGAAAGATCCATTCTTCCAAGTAAACGGCTTCGAGTTGAGGATCCGGCAATCCTTAAACCATGCTCTCGGCATCCTTCTCTCTGACTCCGACAAAAGACTATTGTGGATCGATCAAATCTGTATTGACCAAGAAAACATTGGAGAACAAGAGCATCAAGTTACACTTATGTCGAAGATTTTCAAACAGGCTCAGCAAGTGATATGCTGGCTGGGGTCTGATGATAAATACGCCAGGCATGCCTTTGATTTAGCAACTGTCTTGGCTATTGACGGGTCTGATACAGAATCCTGGAAAGAGCCGGCGCAAAGGCTGATTCAAGCTGGACTTTTTAGTCGTCTGTCAGACCTGGTTGACCCCACCAAAATTCCGTTCTCAGCTTTAGTTGCGTTGGTCAAGAATCCTTGGTTTGGCAGACTTTGGATAGTTCAAGAGGTTGCACTGGCATCGAAGCTGGAGTTTCGATGTGGCGGTTCAACTATCGACGGGGACATATTCTTTACAACAATCGAAAGGGTGTCCTGTTCCTTACTGAACCCACCTACACCTTCATCACTTGAGCCATTTCGGCATGCTATTAGGTTAGGCCAGCTCAGAGCACAAGTCAAGAGTGCTATACACTGTTCCTATCCACACCTGGCTCATACTTTCAGCACATGGGGCTGCAAGGAAAGTCACGATCGATTGAATGCGCTTTTCGGGCTAGCTTTCCCATATAACTCTAGCTCTGCATGGTTTCAACCAGGATACCGCATAACTGGACCCGAGCTTTATATCAGATTTGCGAAGGATCATATCAACGCAACTGGAAGCTTGGACATTCTTCACTTCTCAGGCTGTGGCGATTCAGAGAGATACTCACTCTGGGACAGCGATGGTACGATCAGGCTCGAACTCAGTCCCCCAGCGGACGATGTATCTTCATGGGCGCCCGACTGGCGGGTGCGGTCTAGGCCACTCGTGCTTTTGCCTGACCACGGGTACAACGTGGAATCCCAGTTTACAGCAACAATGTCGGAAGCAGACTATTTCTTCGATGACGACAATCAGAAATTGAACGTTCGTGCAATTCTGGTGGATGAGATAGCTGCATGTGGCTTGCCTTATTATCTATCTTTATGTCGAGATCTCCAAATCCCCGAACATCTG
Source organism: Fusarium hainanense (assembly GCA_013618405.1). Classification (NCBI taxonomy): domain Eukaryota; kingdom Fungi; phylum Ascomycota; class Sordariomycetes; order Hypocreales; family Nectriaceae; genus Fusarium; species Fusarium hainanense. The sequence goes on along the minus strand of JABFEW010000229.1, from coordinate 5,230 downwards.
GTTTTCGAACAATGGTACGAACTAGCCAAAGACCACTTGAACAGCAATACCTTCGAAACTATGTTCTCATCCACTCTGGTCATGGATTCAAGAGTGACACTTACAGAACGTGGATCTCTAAACGTGAACCATGATGAGATACCTTCTTTGTTCAAGCATTGGAAGAAGTTGATTGGCAAAAGTTTAGAACCACCGATTCCAGACAACAACGTACATTCGATCGAGGGCTCTGCACGCTACGCTTACGTTGCAGAGGAAGTCTGTCGCAACAGAGTAATGTTTGTCACAAAAAATGGTCGTCTGGGATTAGGATCGACCCATGCCTCTCCCGGTGCGCAGATATATCTACTCCATGGCCTGAAGACACCGTTTGTTGTCTTTAAAAACCAACAAGGATATGAACTGCGTGGGGAATGCTACGTGCACGGCCTCATGGACCAACAAGCTCACATTTCAGATTCAGATGTTTATCTTGACTTCCTATAAGTAGCGGTTCGTGTTTTTTAAACAAGAATGATGAAGATACTGATTTCTGAGGAGATAAGCAGTAACTTCTTGATACTGTCGGAATGTGAAGAGTATCATTTTACTAGACCATAGCCTTTTTGCTGCTACGCTCGTTGATTGTTTGAACGCTCATCACGGTCTCCGACCGGAGTTCCATAAACTCAGTCATTTCTTACCACCTCGCTGTGATATGGAAAAGTAAGATTACAGAGACTATAACTGGTTAATTTTGTTTGTGAATGTTTCATTCACCGGGCTTTGACTCTGCTGTCTGAGTTACGAGGCTCGGTAATAAAAGAATCGTCTCAACTACTTGGTTGAAAGGGGGGCTTCCAGGTTTTCACGGGCAGCATAACAAGGAGATTCTATCCGGTAGGATACTTCTACCGTGCCGAAGAGCCCCCATAACTCCATAGAAAGTAATTGTTACTTTTAGAACTGCTTTTCCAACCCTCTACTGTGACTTACCTTTATACATGAGAATTTTAAATGATGCACACACCCAAGGAGGAGATTGCACTGTATGTAACACCTTCAATTGAGCTGTTCCCAATGTGTAGAGTACAGTATGAGGTCAATCGCTGTGGAGCGGCATGGAAGTACGTTACTCGCCTGCTTTTTCTTGCACACGTTATCCAGTATTAAGATAGCTGAGTCAATGGTGACACAGCATATGGGCGATGCTGATTATGTTGCCCGATGCACTAATAGACTACACTATTATTCTCATCCGTAAGCAAGACGCCACCACTGGCTACCAAATGCTGCATGTATCTCACCGTGATGAAGCCTTCGGTCATCGCTGGAGCGAGTGTCGTTCCCGCTCCATGTGTTCCAAGTAGGGCAACTTTTGCGTTGCCGAGTTTCTGCATGGCTTGAGCTAACCTATGTTTAGACCAGTATTCGGGTAGTACCGTCGCAGATACCGGCATGTTCATGCCGCCGTAGATCGATTGGGATTAGTCAATAGAGTAACCGAGCCTAGACTAACAATCTCATTGCCAGCTCCGCTCCGTGTCGTTACCTTTGGTTAAGATATTTTGGAAACTTTGCGCAACGTTGATTTTATTAAAACCCGACTAAGGGAGGTTTTGAACTAGCTAGGTCGCTAGCCTTGTGATATCTTGAAAACACTAGGACGTTTAAGGCCTACAAAACTGTAGCGTAACAAGGTTAAGGATCTTTTAATAGCAACACCTAGCAAATACCGTACAATCGTGAAGTATCAGTCGAGCGGATCTAACCATATATGGTCTAAATCTAAGAGTATTAAAACATAATGTGATCTATTAACAGATTTCCTTTAGCCTGCCGAATAGCAAATTTCGTGTAAAGTAACGGAACTCAGGGTAACTGTCGCCCAGCTGAGTTACATCAATCTGTTCGTGCTTCTCCACTGGCCCATTCTCACGATCTCGGTGGCAGTTCTCACAGGCAGGCAGGAAATGCAAAGTCAAAGACAAAATGTTAGTCATAAATGTTAAACCACATCCGATCGCGTATTCCCTAACGAAGTAAGGACTATGGACAACTGGCAACGTTTCATAAGAGTATCGGGGAGTATACATACCTATCTGTCTTGGGATACATGGCACTGCGGAAGAATCAACTACACTGGCCGAGGGTAGCAAGAGCAGCTACATTAATACCGTGCTTGATATCATCACCTTAGCTATCAAGAAGCCGTGCCATGTTGAGCGTAAGGCGGGGGAATATGTCTAGTACCACAAACCAGATGCTTAAGTATCGAATATTGGACTTTATCATATCCTCAATATTAGCGAGAACAAGATGTCCGACGCCTGCTATAGCGGAGGAGCCGACGCTAGCAAAACCACAGTTGCCATAACTAATTTTCTTTAATTTTCTAAACGCGCTTAGGAATACTGGTGATAGGTGTGATAGATTCCGAATTATCCAGTTTTAGGTTGAGTTGTTTCAAAAGTCCCCTGTAATTACGTCCCCAGTTAGTCTCCACTACTCTGAAACTACACCTAGCTATTGCCGCCGTGACGCGTGACGGCCAAAGAAGTAGACCACCTGTAAAAATGAATTTCTTCATTCTGACGGGGCACTATTTACAGATGTAGCTTCTCGTTTGAAGAACAAGGCACCTGCAAATGGCTAAGTAGCTGTCTTGGGGATGGCGTGTTCCTCAGACCATATAGATAGAGCTTCTCATACCTCAGCACGACGACGAAATCCTTGTCTAATGATAATATAAAGGCAGATCAATCATTGGCTATAGCTGTGGTTCGAGTATATCGCCTGATTTTAGGTCGTCTCAAGTAAATATTTCTGTCTCTGGTATACTCGGATGCCAAGGAAAATGGGCATAGTAATCAACTATAAATTGCGCACTCTCATCTATGTGGAATTGTCTTGAATAATCTGTTAGTCGGACGCAATACCTTCTGTTATTTTTTAGTCTGCCTCAAAATGCACGCCTCTCCCCGATTTCTTCTTGATCTTTCACTTGTTGCTGCAATTGAAGCAGCAAAGGGTTCCAAATGCCACCACGGGCAACCCAAGAACAGTAATTCCGCCCTTGTCGATCCGTTTCTGGCATCGTTAAAATCCGCCTCCGAGATCGATTCCAGTATTGTAACTCCGTCTGTCGAGCGAGACTAGCCAACTTGTTTCAACTGGCCCTATCGTCCCGACCGAGGTCGCCAACAACAATGGAGATATAAAAGTTCAAGAGACAGTGACCTTGTCTCAAAGGACTGCTTCATCGCCAATTCCACAGCCCAAGCGTGGCATTACAGCTGCTCTCCAGGAGCCCACCAAGAAGTTCTGCGGTAAACCTAATGAGTCCGAGATCCTTTTCGGGACGCCCTGGATTGTGTTCTCTATGAACTACAACTACCAGACTATTAAAGGTTTTCCTGTGTCGGCTACTACGACTATACAGGCTCCGGCGATGACCAAACTATCCGTTGGAGCGGTCTTTGGGATATCGATCCCAAGGTCGGCACCAACCTCGTTAAGGGTTATAACTTCCTAGGTCTTACCCAGGGTCTAGAAACAAGGCTCAGTGATATTAAGAGCATCCCATCCAAGTATGACTGGACCACTAACAAGAGCTCTGAGTACAAAGGTTTGTGAAATATATGCCCTAACTTCGCCCCCTCTACAATGTATAAATTTGAAAACTGACTCTCGGCGCTTGCTAGGCAACGTTGTATACGACTTTATGACTTCCGACACGAAGGGAAACTCAACTTCTAACCAGGCGCAAGAACTCATGCTCTGGCTTAACTGGCAGAGTGGTCAGGTTCCCATTGGATGGGGTGAAGGACCTATCGCTACCATTGACGGGCTCTTTGGCAAGGATGGCTGGAAACTATATCAGGGTGTCAATGCCGATACCGGTATTGCCGTGACTTCACTTCTGTGTCCCGAGGACAGTCAGTTTGGTGGCAAAGAAGGTGGCAGCTTTGAGGGTGATATCAAGGACTGGCTGGTAGCGCTGTCCAAGAAAGGTATATTTGACGCGGACACGTATGTCAACGTTGGTGACGCGGGTATGGAACCTTACTATGGCACTGTCGATTTTGATAACCACCTGAGTCTTAGAATTAACGTCTAAAACGAAAGGGAAAGTTTGCCATATGTTCTTTCTTTTTAAATATATCATTTTAAACTTAGACTATCTGTTAGTATTTAGCATAGCAATAAGACAAATTGTAACCCGATTAAAGAGGATACGGAGTTTTGTGCATTAGGATAAAGAAAAGGCTCATTGTTTCAGGAAACACAGGTCTGTCTAAGAGCGACTAATCTGCTGACGTTTCAAAGCAAGTGCAGGGTTCATCCTTTGGCTTCTTGCAACCACATAAGCTTTCACCCTACCGCCTATGCGCCATGGCAGATTCCTTTTGCACCAAGTGCGCTTCCTGGCAGGCGTCCTTTGTAAAAGCTGGCGAAGAGTATATAGCAGGTAACCGCTTTTCGAATTGGGCGGCTGTCAAGGCGTCAGCGGACCAAGGCTGTTCGCTATGCCAGATCGTATACCAATGTCGCAACTTTGACTTAGACGTCTTAGACCCGGAAGGTTCAAATCCAATCAGCGTTGAAATAATGAGAGCTACTGATGATTGCTCCCTGCTTGTCCGTTCTGAAAGCACTGGGACATTCGTTTGGGCGCATGCTCTCGTTGACGGGTCTGACAAGGAGCAATTTGACGACTATAAAGCAAGATGCAAAGATATCATTGATCCTACGGCACCCGGGAGTCTTAGAAAGATCGCATATATGGCTTCAGAATGGCTCTATAAATGTCGTCAAAACCATTGTCGTTGTAATGCCTCGCACGATGCAAATCAAGAAAGAATATTGCCGACAAGGCTGATTGACGTAGGGCTGGATACTCAACAACCTAAGCTCGTGAGCCCCGATCATAAACTGTTGGATCTTGAGTACTTGATTCTCAGTTACGCGTGGGGCCCAGTAGCCAACTTCGCAAAGACAACATCGTCTAATCTTCAAGCCATGCACCAGTCTTTGCCTTGGGACGCTTTATCCAAAACGGTCCAAGACGCTATCCTCTTGACGATCAGATAAGGTTTTTCTTGATATTTACACTTTGTAAAGAGCATTATAACTCCTTTACCTATATATAACCTTTTTTTTATCCTACTCTATAGATAAGGTTTAAGTATAATATAAATACCTTTCTTTACTTACTTTAATTTAGAGTTTTTTCCTCTTTTATCTATTA
>JABFEW010000228.1:0-46069 GCA_013618405.1 Fusarium hainanense | reverse complement strand
GGTTAGTGCTTATGGTATTCCCGTTCTTGGTGCATTACCTGCATATGATACCAGTCTAAGGGGAAAAGAGGATAGCGGAATTGGTTTGGTGTCAGATCGACCATTTTGGTGTAAGCGCTTCCACCGTCTCATTGTTCCCTCGAGGTCGCCAGTTTACTTCTCGTTACTCCAGTAAATAGATGGAATACTCTTTTATCTGGTGGAGTTATTGAAAGACATTTTGTTATTCGTTATTGTAGCTCTATTGTATCATCTAGAATTATTATTCACGTTGCTCGGTCAACAGATTGAGCAACAATGTCTCGTAACACATGCATCGGCGTGTGAGTCAGACCGAAACTCACGCAGCGAATCGCTGACTTGAAACACGTGTGGGGCATGAGAACAACAACATCAACGTTCACATTAGACCTTCGCAAGCCATTACTTTCAACGTATTCAATTGTTGCCTTTTCATCAACCAAGTTCATTATGACTGTATCTAAAGAAGATCTGCTCAAAGACTTCGAGTTCGACCCGAACGGCGTCGAGCGCATTGCCTTCCGCAAAGTCAAACACCCCATCGCAATCGTCGAACCAGACCCAACATGGCCTGAGCACTTCGCCCTCGCAAAGAAGCGCATCGAGACAGCCATCGGCGACACAGCCATCTCCATCCATCACGTCGGCTCAACCAGCGTTCCCAATCTTCCCGCAAAAGCAGTCATCGACATAGATCTCACAGTCCGCGACATCAACGACGAAGCCTCGTACGTATCACAACTAGAGAGCCAGGGATTTCATTTTCTACTCAGAGAGCCGCATTGGCATGGTCATCGCTTGTTTTGCGACTATGGGGACGTGCCGACGAATTTGCATGTTTGGGGACCGGATTGTCCTGAGGCGGCGAGACATAAGATCTTTACGGATTGGTTGAGAAAGAATGAGGATGATAGGAAGTTGTATGAGAACATCAAGAGGGAATCTGCTGCGGCGAGTATTGCGAGTGGGGAGGATGTTATTGAGTATAACAATAGGAAGCAGAACGTGATTCGGGAGATTCTGCGACGGGCGTTCAAGGATCTGGGGTATCTGTAAAGGCACAAGGTTGATCGAACAGACGTAAAATCACTGGTTCGACAATTGAGTTGCATAACCTGACTACTGAGAAGACTTTGTTGGCCTTCTTGATGCTTGAAGACGATCAAACATCCTCTTCGCTGGCTCGTCATGGATGAACCCTATCCAAGGGAGCTGCTCATCCACCATCATCGCCCGAGCATCTTGCCATGAAAGATGTGCGTTCGCCACTCGGTCCCACAAGTCGCGAACCGCGTAATTCGAGACATCAACCGTCGAAAACAAGCCCATCATCACAAGCCATATACCAAACGCCTTGCTGTTGTATTGCATCATATAGCTCGCTTCCAGCCGACTACAGAATCTCGGCAGATGTAGTCTTCGAATGGGACTGAGCGATAGCGTCGTGAGGAATCCAAGTATTCCCAGCCGAAGTGCTTCCTCCATGTCTGATAAATCATTTTCTTCCAAGCCGAGTAGTTGCGTCTGAATAGTGCTGACCTGCGGCTGGACATCTTCCCATATCAAGCTTATTCTCAAGTTCATGGATTCCATGGCATGTTGCGTTAGAGCTTGCAAGTTCTGAAAAGCCCCCACGACCTTCAGTGAGGACACCTCTTGTTTTTCCAAAATATTCGATGTTCCGAGCGTTGGGATTGTGTTAGAAGGATATTCCAGCGCAAGCCGCAGAGGTCGACCTGTGGCCAACGCCAACCTCAAGTCAAACTGCTGTATCTTAAAAAGCAATTTTGCATCCCACCCCGTAGGCATTCGATCTCTAATGATAAGCAATCGTCCGACCCCCTCCAAGTGCGTCCCTATAGCATCAAAGTCCTGCAAACCCTCAGCTATAAACAACAAGATCAGGATAGTCAACACTGTCTTGGCCGATTGTTGTTTTACGGCTTGATGCAGACCTTGGTTCAAGGTAGAGAGCATGTTGCAGAGAATCTGTTGGGTTCCGGAGGACAGCTGGCTGTTCAGTGTGAGATCAGTAACAGCAGACATGGCCATGCAGATTCCATTAAGGATCTTTCTATCGTGGTAGATAAGGAGTAAATTGTTTGTCCAACGGCTTTGGGGGTCGACAGTGTTTTCAAGTGGATAGATTGTGTCGAGAATGTAATTGTATTTGATGACTTGGACGAGACGATGTCAGTAAGCTATTGGACTGGGGACAATTTGTTTACTCACCCATTTGTAGCACTGCAGGTGGTAGAAGAAAAGAGTCGAAGCCAATGTCGTCAATGCTCATACGCATTTGTGTGGGTATTGACCCAGAAAGACTAGCTTGCGCGACCTCCTGACGATTCGTCACAAGCATGTCTTCAATGTCTTTTTGGATGACTTCATCTTTTCGTTCTCTGGTCTTTTTCGCTTTCCTTTTCGAACGTCGCGAATCTTGTCGTACATTAACACCCTTCATGCACCGACTCCGGATAGCGGCTCGGCTACTGGGGTCCGAGGGGCGACCAGTCCCGTCAACGGTTAGGAATGTAAAGTTACTGGCTGCCATAATTGACTGTAACTCTGATTTCTGCTAGAAAGAAGAACCTGGAGAGTTTTTCTTAAACGGGATTGCAATGTGGACAAACACTTATTGATGCTGACAGGCGGAGCAAATGCGAGACCTGTGCTGTGCTAAACCCACATTAATCAGCGACGATCAGTGACCAGACTGATATCCTATTTCGTCTTAGCGCAGGTCGTGTCTCAAAGTCCGAATCCTTCGGAGTTGAATCCCTCCGACTCCGCTAGTTTGCCCTCTGACTAATTTGTTCAAGGAGTCTTGACGTTAGCTACTAACCGCTTTGGGTATGCAGTCTGGTCACCGTAACAGATCTTGAGAAGGTCAGTTGTTAATTCGAGGGAACGCTTGTCATCCACAGCCTCAATCCATGAGTCTTTATAGGTTCAGATCTTTGAGTGTAGGGTTCTCTTATGACATCGAGTCGATGTGTAAGTTGAACCAGAATGATGCCCCGAAACGGATAGCTGATGGTTTTGACAGGTAAAGGTCGTGCCGACATGCAATAGACCAGTTTTCTCAAACAATTATATATAAAACCACTAATTCAGTTCTCTAGAAAAAAGAATAATATCATCGAAGTAAATCAATATCAGTCACTAGTTTTTTCATTCGCAATGACAGTCCAAACCTCCAAATTCGCCAGCGCCTCCTCCAAGCTACCAGCACTTACCCTATCCCCACTCCGATTTTTGCTGAAGTCCCAATTCACCACCCCACAACCAACCCCAAAAGATCTCAATCTTTCTGGTCAAACAGCTATTATCACCGGTGCCAACAACGGTATCGGCTTCGCTTGCGCCCAACTTCTTCTCCAACGTGGGCTGACTCACCTAATTATTGCTGTCCGCTCCGAGAACAAAGGTCGTGACGCTCTTGAGCAACTTCGTCCAATTGCCCCAGATGCCAAGATCGAAGTCTGGAAACTCGATATGGGGAGCTATGTCTCCATCTCTGACTTTGTCAAGCGTTGCGAGACACTTTCTCGTATCGACTTTGCTATCTTGAATGCTGGCATGGGGAATCAATACTTCGAAAGCAATGAGTCTACGGGTCATGAAGAGACCCTGCAGGTCAATTTTCTGTCAACCATGTATCTCTCTGTTCTTCTTCTACCCATACTCAAGGCCAAAGCGTCGCCGTCAAAGCCAGGACGACTGAGCATCGTCAACTCCGGCACATCCATGTACTGCGAGTTACCCGAAGCCAAGTCAGATTATTTAATCGCGGCGCTCGACAAAGAATCTAATTACGATGGAATGGATCGATATGCTAAATCGAAGCTTCTTGGTCAGTTGTTCGTGGACAGACTAGCGCGGTACATCGATCCCAACGACGTCATCATCAACCTGGTTGACCCAGGATTGACAAAAGACACGGGTCTTGGGAAAGACGCGACAGGTCTTGCAAAGATTATCATGACCATCTTTTCAAAATTAATTGGGCGAACTAAAGAGCAAGCAGCGTCAACGTACGTCGATGCTGCTGTTCTCAAAGGTGATGAGACACATGGGTCTTATGTCATGGATTGGCGGATCTACCCGTAAGTCCCAACTGTCGCAGATTTGTCTCAGATACTAATTTCTTGCTAGCTTCGGGAAGTTTTACTACAGCGAGGAATGTCGGGATGTGCAGGACCGATTGTGGAAGGAGATGATGGATGAGTTTGAGTTTGCGCATATGGAGTGGATTATTCATTCGATGGTCAGACGAGATTCGGGTTCAAGTTGATGAAGAAGTTGACGGTGGAAGTTATAGATCTTGTTTTTCTGTTTCTTTGTTTTCTGCACGGTCCTTTCCTTACAATTGTAATACTACTCATTTGCCAATACACCACCATCTTTATTCCTGGGCTAAAGTCAGCACCGACCGTTATCGGACCCTGGCCATGTTGATAAGATTGGGCTTCCTGTGATGTAACCCTCCGATAAGAACATTCAGGCACAAGACCAATACAGAGTCTAGATTCACCTGTCAAAAACAGCCAAGACGGTATCGGCAGCCCAAAAGATCGCTCCTGCACAACACCAAACGATGTATAATGCACAACCCCTGAAATCACGGACTAATGTCACAAATCAAGCGTCCAACTCTAAAAGTCCCTTCGGCAGACAGTCTCCAAACAGGAGACCCTTGCAACCCCCCTGAATGCCAAGGATCTAGACTAGGTCAGAGTCGATATGATTGGTGCACCAGTCTTGAAATCTAGTTCGATCTTCGCTGCGCTTGGCTCAAAGAGGGAGGTTCGAGATAATGAACGACTGGGGAATCGGAGCATATTCAGGAACTTATGGTTGTCGCATGGGAACTTCTGCTTTTTAGGTTCTGAGTGCTTGATACGGTAATTGCTCCCATGTGACGCGATAACCTCGCTTCGCGACCTACCTTATCTGGTTCCGCGGGTGCCGTAATAGGGATCGTCCATACTGTAAAGTCTAATATATAACATGTTTCCCAGGCCTTGATGTTACTGTAGTTCGCCAAGCTCTCCTCTTCACTCTCTTTTACAGACCACACTCATTATTGGTCTTGTCAGTCTTTTACTTGTCACTCTTTTGATCAAGAACACACTCTTTTATTATGGTTCGCTTAGGACTTATAGCTCTGCTTTTCGCAGGGCTGTCTTTTGCTCAGGATGAGCTATCTCAGCCCCCCCAGCCTGAACAGGGCACCGTATCTCACCTTCCCGGTGCTTACATCTTTGAGTTCGAGGAGAGTCAGGATGCTTCTCTTTTCTACAAGGAGGCTGATGACAAGTCCACCACGCGTGTCAAGTTCGACTACGATCTCTTCAAGGGCGTTTCCATCCAGTTCGATGATGTCGCCTCTGCTGAGGATCTGGCCGCCAAGATGGCTAGCCTCCCCGTCGTCAAGAATGTCTGGCCTGTCAAGGTCTACGGTATTCCTACGCCTCGTGTCGAGTGGACTGCTGAGCCTGGCATGAAGGCTCCTCTTTCCAAGAGAGCTGTTAATGATACTGCTGATACTTTCTCGCCGCATGTCATGACTCAGGTTGATAAGCTGCGCAAGAAGGGTATCACTGGACATGGTATCAAGGTCGCCGTTATCGACACTGGTATTGACTACAAGCACCCTGCTCTGGGTGGTTGCTTCGGTCCTGATTGTCTCGTTTCTTTCGGTACTGATTTGGTTGGTGATGACTACGATGGTTTCAACGCTGTCTACCCCGATGATGACCCCATGGATTGTGGTGGTCACGGCACTCACGTCGCTGGCATCATCGCTGCCCAGACCAACCCCTTCGGTTTCACTGGTGCCGCTCCCGGAGTCACTCTCGGTGCTTACCGAGTCTTCGGTTGTGACGGTGAGGCTGGTAACGATGTCCTTATCGCCGCCTACAACCAAGCTTACCAAGACGGCGCCGACATCATCACTGCCTCCATCGGCGGTCCCAGCGGTTGGTCTGAGGAGCCTTGGGCCGTCGCTGTCTCTCGAATTGTCGAGAAGGGTGTGCCATGCCCTGTGTCCGCCGGTAACTCTGGCGATGTCGGTATGTTCTACGCCAGCACTGCTGCCAACGGTAACAAGGTTATGGCTATTGCTTCCTACGACAACAGCGAGTACACCTCTCTTCTCAAGCAGCACTACTACACCGTCGACAGCAGCGACAAGAAGATTGGCTTTGGTATGACTGCTGGTACCCCCGGTGATTGGGAAGATGTCAAGCTTCCCATCTGGGCGCCTAGCCTGGATACTACTGTCGCTGATGGCGGTTGCGACCCTTACCCTGCCGATACCCCCGATCTCAGCAAGTTCATCGTCCTTGTTCGTCGCGGAACATGTACCTTTGTCCAGAAGGCCCAGAACGCTGCTAAGGCTGGAGCCAAGTACATCATTGTCTACAACAACGCTGGCGGCGCCAACGAGATCAACGTCTCTGAAGTGAAGGAAATTGTTGGCTCCGGCATGGTTACCGCCAAGGTCGGTGCTCAGTGGATTGGTCTTTTGAAGGAGGGCTCCAAGGTCACTCTTCAGATGTCCAACAAGTCTGATGGAGATGTTATCATGGAGGAGAGCAAGAACGACAAGACTGGTGGTGCCGTCAGCACTTACTCTTCTTGGGGACCTACTTGGGAGATGGACGTCAAGCCCCAGTTCGGTTCTCCCGGTGGCAACATTCTTTCGACTTACCCTCTTGCTAAGGGTGGTTATGCTGTTCTTTCTGGAACTTCCATGGCCTGCCCTCTCGTCGCCGCCACCATCGCTCTCATCGCCGAGGTCCGCGGAACCCTCGACCCCGAGACCATCGAGAACCTTCTGGCTTCGACCTCCAACCCTCAGCTCTTCAACGATGGTACTGGCTTCTCTGACTACCTCGCTCCTGTCCCTCAACAGGGTGGTGGCATGATTCAAGCCTACGACGCTGCGTACTCTACTCTCTTGACCGATGTTTCCAGCCTGTCTTTCAACGACACTGATAACTTCATCAAGGTTCGCAACTTTACCCTCCACAACACCGGCAAGAAGGAGGTTGCTCTCAGTGTTTCGCACATCCCCACTAAGAGCGTCTACACTCTTGAGAAGGACAGCATCTATGCTTCTGCCTTCCCCAACGATGTTGTCGAAGCTCACGCTGAGCTCAAGTTCAGCGAGGCCAAGGTTTCCTTGGCTGCTGGTGAGAAGGTCACTATCGAGGTCGTGCCTACTGCTCCTGAGGGTCTTGATGCCAAGCGTCTCGCTCTTTGGTCTGGTTACATTGCCATCAACGGTACTGACATCTCTCTGTCTCTTCCCTACCAGGGTCTGACCGGCTCTCTGCACGACGCCACTGTTCTCGGCTCCGACGACACATGGATCGCCAAGTCCAACGACAAGGACAACCTGACCCCCGTCCCCGCCAACACAACCTTCATCCTCCCCGTCAAGGGCCAGAACGCCACTGCCACCCAGCCCGCTCCTGCTTTGGCCTGGAACCTCGCTCTGGGTTCAGCCAAGCTGGAGGCTGAGATCTTTCCCGTCGGTGCCAACTCTACCAAGAGTCTTGGTGCTCCTGCTGGATTCCCTGTACAGTGGAACCCCATGGGCAAGGGAAACATTGTTTGGAACGGAAAGCTTGCTGATGGTGGATATGCTCCTGCTGGAAAGTACAAGGTCAAGTACCAGGCTTTGAGAATCTTTGGTGATGAGAAGGTGGAGAGTGACTGGGACAAGTCGGAGTCGCCTGTTTTCAGCGTCAAGTACCCTTAAGTGCTGAAATAAGTATGAGGAACGAGTAGGAATGCTCTGTGGCTGGGGTGGGTTGTTCAACCTTCTTTCGAGATAGTTTCCTTACGTATTATGAGTTATACCGTATAATGAAATAATGTATAGCCTTGTAAACTAAACTTATTCGACTACGCGACAGTGATGAAACACGGACAGGACTCTCTAGTATCTCCAATTCTTGCTCTATTTATCCTGCTCAAACAGAGCAAAGGAAGCATAACTACTAGGTAGACTGAATTGGCAATACGTAATCAACAGCAATCAGAGTGCTCGTCAAGTAGATGATCCAGTCTAGCTGGATAGCATATGTCTATTATTCTAACAATTTACGATTACGCCTATGTACTACTGCTCATCACCAAAGACGACTGCATGCTCAAAAGCCCACTCACGAATCGCGTCAAAGTTTCGGCATGTGTGCGGCGTGCTGAAGTCTGGCCAATGTCCTTCAAACCCATCATAGTACTTGAACGCAAAGACACCAGTGTCACTCTGGCACATCAAGTTGGTTCTCAGGAACTCGATGCAGTGGTCTAAAGATAACGTCAGCTCATGTCAACAAGGAGTGTATAGGTATCAACTTACCCAAATGTCCTCTCAAGTCCTCGTGGTCAACATCAATGTCTCCTCCAGTATGCGAATAATATTCCCGGTATGTAGATTGTCTGAGCAAGTTGAGGCAGTGTAGTTGATGGAAGACCTGCATTCCGACGCGATAGCCTTTCTTCCCTGTCTTGGGATCCTTGATCGTGAGCGAAGAAGGATCAAGACCAAGGTTGTCAAGCTCGTCGCGTGTAATCATTTGGTCGCCGACATCGTATGTAATATGCTCCCATGCCTTGTCAACTTCAGGACCATAGCCGATGAACTCGGTCTCTTCGGTGGTTGGTGTGATGTTGTAGCGGACGGTATGGAAGCCAGCTACTGACTCAGCCGGCGCTGCCTGATGTTAGCAAAGTAAAACTATTGAAGAGAGTAATTGCACTTACAGTAGGGATATGTCGGTATTCTCTGGCCGCTGTTGGAAAGTGATTCCGCGCGCAGTAATAATGACGACACAAATAATGTGAGGGAAAGAGAAAGTAAGATTCCATGACACGCCCAGACGAACCAAGGGCGCTGTGAATAACGCGCAAAGCGGTTTGGGACAAAGATGTATCGTTCTGTTGGTGAAGTGAGAGGCGCTTTCTCGTCGACAAGCGGCACGTCGTCGTAAGAGATAGGCTGGTACTTAGACTCCATGATTGAATGATAATAATTAGAACAAGGACTGAAAGGTAAAAAAGGAAAGAATGTTGGTTCAAAAATAGCAGTCCTGCTGCAAGAAGGGAAGTTTAGTTGTCTTGGTGTGAGGTTTCCAGACCTCCGCGATCCCAACAATACATATAAAGTAGCGCACAGCGACGAACCGCGATTGAGTATTATCTCCGACACCCTGTGAATATGTAAGCGGATATTCGGCTCTCGAATCAATCCCTGAAACGCCAAGTCGAGACGTACAGTGAACGACGCTAGTGCCATAAACGTAGTCCAGATGAGTGACAGCCACCTCTTGAAATAGTTTCCCAGTTTCATGGTTCCAAATCTTGACCCAAAGGACTGGCAACGTCGTATCGGCCATAAGTGGAGTTTTGGGGAGAAGGCGGTATTTCCAGGAGATCCGAAGCATTTCGTGTAGTAGCTGTATCAGGGGTGGCGCTACGGCTAAAGCGGGTTTCATGAAACAAGCAGAAACAATAGCTGACATTCATCTTCCACCAATCATGTACCTGCCCATGGAAAGTTTTCATGTTGCACATTTCGGCCGATATATCCGTTTCTCGATTGGTTGTCTCCATATTGGCCACTAAGAACCTCCTCGATAGTCACTGACATGTAGGGAGAGGGTATCATGAAGCGCGCTACTACTGTCACGTCAAGACTCGCCTACCCGAGGGAACGGCAATGCGGCATCATTCCCAAACACTTTGAGTCTTGTCAAGGTATTCGCGTTTGAGTATCCTGAGAGTTGGGAGGCCTTGACTCGAGATCTGTTCTGAGGGATAGAGTACAGGATGACAGTAGTAAAAGCGTCATCTGAAGGTTGAGACGAAGAGTATAAGAGCTTCGTTAATCTCTGCCTCAAAATAATCGTACCATTCCATCTCATCTTCACTTCTCATTCATCTGATCATTGCTTGACGCAATCATCTCTTCTTCCTTTTAATTCATTTACATCCAAGGCTAGTCCTTTTCATTCTACACTTTCTTTATTCTACCTGCCGGTCAGACTTCATTCAGTCCTTCACAAGCACATCAGTCAAAATGTACTTCTCCAACATCATTGTCAGCGCTCTTGCCGCTCAGGCCTTCTCTCGTGATGGCCAAGTTCCTAGTGCTGGAAAGTTCGCAGTATGTTTCTCGACGCAATCTCCTAAGTTTGCAACTAACCTTCTTTAGGCCTTGATGGTTGCTGGTGCCATTCCAGGAAGCGCTCTGCCAGTCTTTACCACTCTTGAAACTCGAGAGGTAAGATTTGATTCCATGCATCACTGACTCATCGACTAACACAAGACAGCCCCACCACCAAGGCGGCCAGAACAACCAGGGTAACCAAGGCCAACAAGGAAACCAGGCCGCTCAAGCAAACCAAGGCCAGAACCAGAACCAGAACGAGAACGGCAACAATAACAACGACAACGGATGCAACGCTAAGCGCGATGAGGAACTTGTCGCTCGTCATCACCAGGGTGGACAGAACAACGGCGGCAACGCTAATGCCAACGCCAACAACAACTGCAATGGCAACGGTAACAACAAGCGTGACAAGGAACTCGTTGCCCGCCACCACCAAGGAGCCAAGAACCGAGGTGGACGTAAGAACAACAAGAGAGATCTTGAAGTCCGACACCACCAAGGAGCTAAGAACAAGGGTGGCAGGAACAGGGGCAACAACAAGCGTGATGAGGAGCTCTTCGTTCGACACCACCAGGGCGCTAAGAACAGGGGAGGAAGAAAGAACAACAACAAGCGAGACGAGGAACTCGTTGCTCGCCACCACCAAGGAGCCAAGAACCGAGGTGGACGAAAGAACAACAAGCGAGACCTCGAGGTTAGACACCACCAGGGAGGTCAGAACAACGCTGGTAACAACAATGCTGCCGCTGCCAATGGAAACCAGGGAAACAACAACGCTCAGAACAACAACGGACAAAACAACGCTGGAAACAACGGTAACAACAACGCTCAGAACGCTCAGAACAACAATAATGGACAGAACAATGCCCAGGGCGCTCAGAACAACAATGGCTGCAACAGCAAGCGAGACTTGGAAGCCCGTCACCACCAAGGAGGACAGAACAACGGTGGCAATGCTAATGCTAATGCTAATCGCTGCAACAACTAAACGGTCGCTAATGTGCTTGGAATAAGATGTAGACTGAAGGGTTCTTAATCGATTAGGCCTGGAAAAGAATGGGGGATGACAGGATGCTTGGATATTAGTGGCTGGTCCATAAATAGCAGTAGCTAATACACTAAACATTACATTGCAACACCCAACTCACTACTGTCACCTGTGATTCGCGAGAATTCCATTTGAACCCCGCTTTGAAGAATCAGGGTCCTGCACGTGACACCCCTGAGGAATACCTCCAATAATCCATGTAAACATTGACAACAGGAACACGGTGAAAGTCAAATAGTTTAGCTACTTAGCCACCTTCCTCAAGATATCAGGTCTGGTTTTTATCTTCAAAGAGAACTCTGTTATCTCCACATCAAAGTTATTAAACATCTTGTCATCTCATGCAGTGGCTTCGGCTAGAACATCTCACACCCATGTCTTTAAGTGGGCTATCAGACCACTTTGAAAACTCCTTCAAATAACCCGTCGACATTTTTCTGTGTGTCCAAAATCGATCTTTCTACATAACATTCCCTCATCAATATCAACAAAATGCCGCCTAAGAAAGCTGAGCCCGTAATCGACAATGTGGTCGCCTTCGGCCGAGTTAGAAAGAACCTGAAGATGGGATGCGTCGGTCTTCCCAACGTTGGAAAGTCGAGTTTGTTCAACCTTTTGACCGAGCAGAGTGCTGCGGCGGAGAACTATCCTTTCTGTACTATTGAGCCTAATGAGGCGAGATGTGCTGTTCCTGATGCGAGATATGTAAGGTTGATGAGTTTGTGAGAATGAAGAGATAGCTGACTGATGTAGGATTTCCTTTGCGATCTTTGGAAGCCTCCGTCTATGTACCCTGCTTATCTCCAGGTCACTGATATTGCTGGTTTGATCAAGGGTGCTTCTCAGGGAGAGGGTCTTGGTAATGCTTTCTTGTCGCATATTCAGGCTGTTGATGGTATCTTCCACATCGTTCGGTAAGAATGCACCACCAATCATTGAAGGTTTTGCTGACAAGATTTTGTAGAGCCTTTGATAACGACCAGGTCTTGCACGTTGATGACTCGATCGATCCCGTTCGTGACTTGAGTGAGTTGAAACGAGTCTAATTGTTAGACTTGCAAAGCTAACAACCGTCCAGACACCATCCAGAGCGAGCTTTGCAAGAAGGATCTAGGTAAGTGTTTCTCTACAACAGGGTTCGAAGTCAACTAACACCTGTTCAAGACATTCTTGATAAGCAGATCGTTGCCGAGGAGCTCATCGTCAAAAAGGCTGGCGGCAAGTACAAGATGCTTCCTCTCTTCTATGAGACAACATCCAAGATCCGAGCTGTAAGATCTCCGACATTTCCAGCAAATTGAATATTGACTCACTATAATAGATGCTCGAGAAAGACCAGCCAGTCAGAGACGGAAGCTGGACCCCAGCCGAGATCGCCCTCATCAACGAAAAGATCCAACTCATCACCACCAAGCCAATCATTTACCTTGTCAACCTGACCATGAAGGACTACCTCCGACAAAAGAGCAAGTACCTTCCTTCCATAGCGAAGTGGGTTGCCGAGCACGGCGGCACATCCAAGGATATCATCCCCTTCTCGATCGAGTTCGAGGAGAAGCTGCACAGCATGAAGGAGGATCCTGATGCTCAGGCTGAGTTTCTCAAGGAGAGCAAAGTCAAGTCCAAGTTGGATAAGATTATTACTGAGGGATTCACCAAGCTTGGTCTACAGTATTACTTCACTGGTAAGTTATGTCCTAGCCAAGCGACGTGGTATTTGCTGACTGTTGTAGCTGGTGAAAAGGAGATTAGATGCTGGACGATCCCCCGAGGATGCTTGGCACCTCAAGCTGCCGGCGCTATCCACAGTGATTTCGAGCGAGGCTTCATCAAGGCTGAGGTGGTAGCTTACCAAGACTTCCATGATCTCTGCGAGGGCAACAAGTCAATGGGGCCAATCAAGGCTGCTGGAAAGTACCGTCAGGAAGGAAAGTCCTATGTTGTCCAAGACGGCGATATTATCCACTTCCAGTTTAGTAGGTTATACCCTTTTTTCGCGTTTGTTTCTGTGTTTTCTAACAATTGTCTCAGATGTCTCAAACAAGAAATAGTCACAGCATGGAAAAAGAAGAGCAACATGAGTAGTCTTGGAATGATAGATATTAAATTAAAGCATAGATTCAATTTGCTAAAAGTCCAATTAGACAGCTCTCTTGGGCTTCTTGGTGACGATCTTGCCCTTGCTATCATACCAAATCTTCTTGGCCTTGACTTGGCGCAAGTAATCCTTGCCGGAAGTCTTAGCATCATGGTAAAACACCCACCACTGTCCCTTGTACTTGACAATGCTACCATGAGTAGTCCAGCCCTCAACAGGCTCAAGAATCCTTCCCTGGTAAGTGTAAGGTCCGTACACACTCTTGGAAGTCGCGTAAACCATGTAGTGGGTTGTGCCAGTGGAGTAGCTGAGGTAGTACATGCCGTTGTACTTGTGAATAAAGGGACCCTCGAAGAATCGTCGGTCATAGTCCTCGACAAGAAGAGGCTTCTTGGTCTTGGGGTCGAGAATCTTGATGTCTCGGGGCTTCTCTGCAAGAGTGTGCATGTCATCGCTCAACTTGGCGATTTGAGGGCTCAGGGCAGCAGTGCCGTTGGGAGGACTGGCTCCAGACTCGTTGTAGTTGTTCTTGTCCTGCCATCGCTCGAGCTGGCCACCCATGAGACCGCCCCAAGACAGGTATGCCTCGTCGTCATCGTCGACGAAACTGGCAGGGTCCATGCTGAAAGTGTTGGGGATCCAGCTCTTGTCGGGAGTGAATGGTCCACCAGGAGTGTCTGAGACAGCGACACCGATTCTGAAGATGCCGTCCTTGTCCTTGGCGGGGAAGTAGAAGTAGTATTTGCCATTCTTGGTGGCAGCATCAGGAGCCCACATCTGTTCAGAGGCCCATGGAACATCGTCCACTGAGAGAACCACACCATGGTCTTCGGGGAGAGAACCGTAGATCTTGTCGATGGAGTAGACGACGTAATCTTTCATGGCATACTGGCCTCCATCAGGGGAATTCTCAAGACCGGCGTCCCAGTCATGAGAAGGGTAGAGCCAGAGAGTGTCGTTGAAGACATGAGCCGAAGGATCCGCGGACCATCTGCTGGTGATGAGCGGACAGTCGGTGGCGACGCTCTGACCAGCGAAAGCAAGGAGAGCCGAAGCTGGGAACAACAAATTGGACTTCATGATGAGGTCTCAGAACTGTGTGGTAGTTTCGTATGAGTCTGAATTGGCTGCTCTACTGCTGATCTATGGGCGATGTCTCCATCCTTATATACTCATCCACCTTCACCGTGAATGAACTGCCGTGTGGATTTCCTGGATGTAATTTCGTTAAACTTTGACATATCAGCCTATTCCCCGCAAAGCATTGCATCGTTGCGGGGTAAACCCTTGGCGTAATGGATTCCCCGGATAAATCACCAGGATCAACAAACGTTCTTGGAGGATTCTAGTTCACAGGCAGACGAATAAGCATCATCGTCGTCTTACTATTTTTCTGGGCGTAAGCTAGAATACCTTGACATTAACGTTGTCATTGAGGCTAAATGCCAGTTCCATGTCTTGGACCTCTCAGTCATCAACTAGTCATTGACTTGGAAAGATCGACAGTGAGATGGTTGTATTGGGAATGGGCCGAACGTCATCGCGAATCAGAGACTGGCGCGCTTAAACTACCGCTCGTTTAATTACGTGAGTAAGCATGCACTCGAGCGAAACCGGCTTTCTTCCCAGGGATATTTGACTGATACCCAGTTCATGCACAGCCTCAATGGATACCGGTTGTTTTGCTAGTACAGAAGATCAACGCATGGTCATGTCCAATTAAATTATTTCTACTTTACATAAATATTCTACATATTCTTGATGTTGTTGAGCGGATGCGTATAATGAGTCGCATCTATGAAATTCTGTTCCTGCGCATGGTGAAACCCTGCGTGTATTCTCTTCACGAGGGTGTCAAGAAGCATCTGACGCATGTCATTCGCAGGATAGTCCTTGTGGAACCAGTGATGACGGATGAAGACTCCACCACAGCTCTTGTCGCCAATGTAAGGAGCTCCATTTCCATCCATGCAAGGAATCGTGCGCACGTCATCCGGACGATTGTAGTCGTAGCGAACATGATTCGAAAACGCAGCTTGTTCATGAGCCCAGTCGTGGGCCCATTTGCTACAATCTTTGTATTTCTTATCGGTGGGACATTGATTCCAGTCGTGGAAAAGCTCTTGGGTCCTGTTGCTTTGGCGAGCGACCATGAAGCCGGTGTTTTGCATGACTTTGCCTTTATTGTCGCGGTTACGAGGGGAGTCGGGGTCGTTGGCCAGGGCGATGAGGGTGTTGTCGGTGATGTTCCAGAGGCTCATTAGCCACTCGAAGGGAATTTCGGGGTACATGAAGACGGCGTCGGCGTCGAGGAAAACGACAGTTTCGTGTGTCTTGAGGGCTTCTTTGATCATTGGGACTTTTACCCATGTTCCGTGACGGTTGCGATAGTCGGGAGCTCGAATGAATTGGTAGTCGTATCCGTGAATCATGGCTGCAGAACACACTGGTCAGATTATTTGTCGCAACTAGAAAACAAGATTGGCTTACCGTATAAATAGTGGTTCATCATTCCGCCGGTCCTTCCAGTCATTTCCTCCGCCCTCATAGACGTTTTGTTCATCATGGCGCCAGCGCCAGTGTCAAGTCGTGTATCGACATCAAGAATGAGCAGCTTCTTCTTCTGGGGCGCCCATCGCTTATTCTTCTTGCTGATCTTGTAGTGGTAACCCTCTTTCGATATGAAGTTCGTCGCGTTAATGTCGTGGAGGAAGGGCTTCCATAGGTGATGCATCAGCTCTGGTGTGTTTTCGGCTAATGTCACAGGCAGAGGTGTCGAAAGTTTATGTCTAATCAATCACGAGTCAGAAAGGATACACGAAACGCGCATACAAGCGATCACTTACCGAAATGCCAAGTCGCTGGTGGATGGAAAATAGAAGAGCCAGGAGTGTACAGCCAGGCCAAAAATCACCAGAATGCCCATCGCCAATAGCACACCTTTCCGCCTGTTGGCACGGAGGAGAAACAGATGATCCATGA
This sequence comes from Fusarium hainanense, assembly GCA_013618405.1. Lineage (NCBI taxonomy): Eukaryota > Fungi > Ascomycota > Sordariomycetes > Hypocreales > Nectriaceae > Fusarium > Fusarium hainanense. The sequence goes on along the minus strand of JABFEW010000228.1, from coordinate 29,731 downwards.
CTGGGGTTGGGAAGCCGAACTGCTTGGACATTCTAACAGAGCTGTTAAAATGAAGGTGAAGCAGATCAAACAAGGACAGAGAGGTAGAAGAGGAACATAGTACGGGGAACAATCGACGGTGCGGGCACCACTGTAATAATACCGAAAACTCAATCTCTCTTTGTCAAATAAACCCTCTCACGTTCGAGAACGGTCAGAAGGTTTTAGGGGCGCAAAGAGGAGCCAAATGTGTCGGATCCAACCGAGACAGACTAGACTAGAGGCTTATCTTATCAGCTTTACGAGGTGGGCTCGTCAATCTCTAAACGATGTCTCTAATTGGGAGCTCCGTAAAGCTTGTCTCTTGATCAGCCACTCACAAGAACTGAACTGTCCACGCCCCTCTCGTTTAGCGTGCCGAATATCCAGCATCATCGATGCCGTTATCCGATAGTTCGGTCGAATTGACATTTTCAGCCATCCTCTTTTTTTTTTCCGGTCCAATTGACTATTGTGTCAGAATACGATAGTTGGCTCTAGTGTGGTCTCTGACTCTGACTCGTCGCTGAAGAATCCACTTTGAAAGCCCCCGATTTCCGTATGGCGCTTCTTGAAGCGGAACTTCTTCCGTTTGCAGGTGTCGATAAGCCTTACGACTCCTTTTTGGATGCGCCAACTGTCGATCTCGATGTTCAAAGGATCATACGCTATGTCCAATGCTTTCAATTAACTGGACATGGAAGATCCAGTTGGGGACGTTTTGGGACGACCTGAAATGGAGATAATTTATAATGACTTTCACATGCATCGTTTATCGCTCATTCTAATATTAAACATCGCCTGATAAAGAGGCTGTGCTGTTGGTTGATGTTCCGCCACCAACACGAGATGGAACGAAAGACAGATGTCGATTGAGCTGAGTTAGTGGGTGGTTGGCTGATAAGGAAAGACAAACATGATCTAGTGGGCAGTAGCCTAACAATAGCACATTTTAAGTATTGCTCTAGTGCACTCGGCAATCTCCACGACCCCTTTCCATTCCTCGCCGACCGTTAAATAAACTGCTCCAGACTCCTTTCCATAAATCTCCGATCTGTCATTCTTGTCGTACCATTCGTTCTTCATCGCTAAACATCTTGGCAAACCAATATTTCCTGTCGTTAATGTAAAGTCCAGACCGTTGAGCTTATCGCAACTTACAATAGGGGTCATTGTGGATAAACCCTTAGCGACAGTCACGCTATCCAGGTAGAGGCTGAAATATCTCTATATCGCCCACCCTATGCTTAGGGAGTAGGAGCAACAAGTGCGACCTGCGCACAAACGGCTGAGCATTGGGCAAAAGCAGCGTTGCATGCCAGAATAGTCGCGGGGGCTGTGGCTCCAAGGGTCGCTCCCCAGGTAAAGCCGGCTGCGGAGTAGCAAGCCATCACGACGCCAGCACAGCCAGATTGACAGGCAGCGTAAGCGAGTGGACCCGCGGAGACGGTGGATGCGGCGCAGGCGATCACAATGAGGGGGGTGGTAGGCTTCATAATGATGTTTTGGCGCGAGGCAGATTTGTTTCGTCTTGAATTCTGATGGGATGTGTTGGTTATTCTTGGGCTGATCAATACTGAGAGTCGAAAGTTGATGATGATGAAAAGATGAAATGACGAGAATGACACAGGTTGTCGGATCTGGTGCTGATATACTGCTCACAAACAAAGAAGAAGTGAATGGTGGGCCTCCCGCAGTCAGCGAGCCTCATTCTGACGCATGGTTACACAAGGTCTTTGATCATCATTCGCTGGCCGTAGTCACCAGTGGTCAGGTGTGTGAAACCTTTTTGTCAATTTCAGACAACCCTGGCCCATCTTCATTTTGTTGGCAAGCCTTCACTTTGCCCAGCTGCATGGCAGCAATCACAATCCGTCTGGTGCGCCATGCTTGAATGTGGCGACTAACAAGCATTCATCATTTGTCAAAAGTGAATTCTAGTGGAATTTCAATGCCCTTTGTTGAGCGAAATTTCATTCATGGGGTTTTCTGTCATTTATCCTCATGTGTTTGTCCAAATTTGTTCACCTCTTCTGACTCCCGTTCATAATCCCAGATCTGTCATTTACAGCAAACTATTCGTCTTTAGAATCACTTGAGCACGTCCACCACTTAATATTTCTTATCGTTAGCCTCGAGTGAAGATCAATCAGACCGTTGGGTATTTCCGGACTTACAATAGGGGGCGTTGTCCATATTCGTTTGGTGTTGGTCATAACAGCCAGATCGAGGTTTAGATGTGTCCGGATTCCAAAGCATACGCCATAAAACAGATTAAAAACGCATGGTTGCAACCTTGCAGCGCCAAAGCGCGAAGTCCTCTGAATTCAAGGCGTACGGGCTCCTCAACGGTCTGTCCACCGGTAGAATCAGTCTGAACGCCTGTGAGGATGCTTCCAGAGGTATCGCCGGCTTTAGAATATTTAGAGCAACAAGCCGCGGGGTCAACATAGCAAGGACCGTCGCAGCTAAGTTTGGCGTATGCGTCGGCTGAGACAGTGGATGCGATGCAGGCGATTACGATGAGGGGAGTGAATAGCTTCATGATGACATGTCTAGATGGAAGGCTGTTGTATTTCGTCTCGTTCTCTTGTTGTATGCTGTGATATCTTGAGTTTGCAAAGGTGCGTTGAAGACCAGTGAGCTGATGATGATGGAAAGAGGAGAAGATGAGAACTACAGAGGAATCTGATGGTTAAATACTGCTCATAAACAAGAAAAACGGTGTATCCCCTGCAGTGAGCCTAATTCATAAGACCATGGCTACACAGAACCTTTGTTCATCACTTGCTGGCTGTATCATCAGTGGCCATGGGTGAATGAAATTTCTTTGTTAGTCTTGGGGAATCCTGGTTATCTTCACCTTGTTGCAAGCCTTCCCTTTGTGCAGCTGCATAGCAACAATCCATGTTTGCGAGCGGGCGCCTGAGTCAGGCTATCATTTTTCTTATGAGTCAATTCCAGTTGAAATGTAAGGCGCTTTGTTCTGAAAAGTAACTTGATTCAACAAGGTTGTTTTAGCAAAGCCCTCAACGCATGTTTCAGTTTCCGCATTCGCTGCAATGATTGAATGCCTACATGAGTGTAACATCACGTGTCTTGTGCAGTACATTTAGAACTCCTCGTTGCTCCACTGACCAGCCTTATTGAAGGGTCCTGTACCGACATTTTCGCACCTCGGTCGCCGGAGCTTGGCTTCCCCTTGCGGACCGTTCCGTGTGGGTGTTCGGACTCCAGCCAATTGCAACCGCTACAATTCCAATGATACGCCTCAGATCTGCAGATTACCATCTTCAATCTCCACTTTCACGGGCTCAGTCGGAAATGTTACTCTTATTATCCAGTTGTTCAAAGAGGGGTCTTCTTTGTTCTTCTCTTCTTTCTTCCCCAAGCATCACACAAACAAAATGGGTGACGACAGTGGCGCTTCGGCAGGGCTGCTGCGTGATATTCTTCAGCAGTTTACCGACAGTCCTAAGATCGTCATTGGTACTGTGGTTACTGCGCTGCTGATTTTCTTTGTCGTTGATACGCTGCGAGCATGGTACCGTCTTTGCCACGTTCCTGGACCCTTTGGGGCAGGGTTGACCAGGCTTTGGATGTTTAGAGGATCAATGAGAGCGCAGCAACCGATGGAAATACAAGCAGCAATTGAAAAATACGGTAAGGATGATGATCCTACACGATAGCCTCTGTTAGATACGTACTAAGTGGCTGCAGGATCTTTGGTGCGCATTGGACCCAACGAGTTAGCCACGGACGACGCCACGCTTCTGAGGAGGATGAACTCTGCTAAATCTACTTATGTCAGAGGACCATGTATGCGAAGATACTACCTATGATATTACGGGAACTCGCTGACGAAATCAGGGTTCGCATCCATGCGCTTTGAGCCAGGCAAGGACAATCTCTTCTCCATGCAAGATGAAGAGGGTCACCGAAAACTACGCAACAAAATGGCAGCTGGTGTATGATCTACACATCCCAAATCGCATTTCACAAACTAACGAGCATCAGTACTCTGGCAAAGAAAACCCTTCACTAGAACGTTCCGTCGACTCCATCATCGCCAAATTCATCGACCTTCTCGAAACAAAATACCTATCCACTGAAGATGAATTCCGTCCTGTAGATTTCGCCCAAAAGGCACAGTTCTTCACTCTCGATGTCATCAGCGATCTTGCTTTCGGCCACCAATTCGGATATCTGACAAAGGATGAGGATGTCTACGACTTTCTCAAGATCACCAGAGCCTACTTCCCGGTTACTGTCACCATGGCCAATATGCCTTGGATGATTTCTTTGTTGCATTCTCGCTTGTTTAGTGGTCTTTTGCCGAAGGAAACTGATGGAGTCGGCTTTGGCGCTTTCATCGGGTAAGAAAATTTGTCCTTCTGGTGTAAGAGAATGCTGACGATGAGGAGTGTTGCGAAGAAGAAAGTTGCGGAACGATTTGCACCGGGTGCAACTCCTCATGCTGATATGCTAGGATCCTTCATGAAGAACGGACTGAGTCAAGAACAAATGTCTCGCGAATCGCTGCTTAATGTGGTTGCTGGAAGCGAAACGACCGCAACCACAATCCGCATGATCATGCTGTGTATCTTAACCAATCCAGTTGCCTACAGACGCCTCCAGCAAGAAATTGACGACGCTATCAAAGCTGGAACCATCTCATCGCCCATCACCGACGCCGAAGCTCGCAAGCTACCATTCCTCCAAGCCACCATCCAAGAAGGTCTTCGCATCAAAGTTCCCGCAGCAGGACCTCTGTTCAAGGCAGTTCCTCCAGAGGGCGATACCATCAACGGAATGTTCGTTCCTGGTGGTACACAGATTGGTATCTCACCTTTCGGTGTCTATCATTCCAAAAAGGTCTTTGGTCCGGATGCAGCTGTCTTTCGACCTGAGCGATGGTTAAATGCCGACCCTGAGCGTCTTGAGGCCATGGCTGATCATGTTGGTCTTGTGTTTTCGAGTGGAAAGTGGCAGTGTCTTGGCAAACCTGTTGCGATTATGGAACTGAACAAGATCTTTGTTGAGGTAATTCTATGAGCTGATTGATGGATGAGAGGCAGACTAACGCAATTGTAGTTATTGCGACGATTTGACTTTAGCATCGTTAAGCCCGAGAAGCCTACCGACATTTTTAACGCTGTTAGTGGACCTGCATCTTTGACCTGTTGTATTGAGACTAATTCGGAATAGGGTGTCTGGATTATTGAGAACTTCAATCTGCGTGTCACGCGACGCGAGATTTAAGCTTACCCTTGTAGAGCAGAATTAAACCATGAGTCGATTGTTCTGGCAGCCCTGCTGGGAAGCAAGGGAGAATATGGTCTCGAACTTGGGTAGTGGGACCAAACGGGTTCTGGATGGGGTTGTAGCGGAGCTTCGAGAAGCGTCCTGTCGCTAGCCTATGAAGTCCCATCATGAATCAGTGTTTTTCGCTTGCTTGAACTCTTCTACTTATTATTTGAGAGATAAACATGTCGCTTCAATCGCAACCTCGTGGGATTCAGGATTGACGAGCATGAATGTAGAGCGAAGGTCAACAGGTCCTGTCCATGGACTTCTTCGCTTCTAAGCCCATTGAGGTCGCTAAAATACAGGGTCTCAGTGGCGCACTACAGGGCGGCATCCTCGGTTAAGGCGCTGGCATAGTGCCAAGGAGAATTATTAGCGCTAGTGCCTGAACTATTGGAAAAGCTGAAGCAAAATGTCAATAGTCTCAAGCAATCCGTCCACAACGGAAATGAGCCTGGGGGTTTACAGTATTCGAGCAAACATGTCTAGGAGACTCTATTTATGTCAGCCTGCGCCATTCGCCGTTGTTATGTCCCATGTACTAAGCTATTTGTCGACTGTCCTTCTTTTATCATGCGTGGCGTTTTCTTTTGCTCGATCGCTTTTGCGGCTAACACTGCTGTCGCGAGTGTTTGTAAACCTCGTCCTAGAAGCTCTGGTAGGTAGTCACAAGAAAGACCCGGCTTTTCAATTGAGTTGTTAACATGGAATTAGACACTTCGACTCTGCTTCTCCCAACCCCGGCTACACAGGATGTGACGACCACTACTCTTCTCGCCGTCCCACCAGCCAGTACTTCCGCGCCTGTCTTCAGCGATGCTGCTTCCACGTCGCTGTCAGAAGGGATCGCCACAACGACTGACCTGTCGCTTTCCGTAACTATCGGCACAATATCGGAGAAAACAGGCGTGGTCATTGAGACTACTTCGTCCGTCGACAATGTGGAAACTCCTACTCTCATCGACACTGCCACAACTGGGCTTGCCACCACTACCGCCAACACTCTGACGACTGAGCTTTCCTTTACGACGCTGAAAGAAGCTTCATCCACAAAAACTTCCATCGACTTGGATACCACAATAACAATCGGCGTGACCACTACCGAGGGTGAGGTGACTTCAACTAGTGTGACTATTATCTCTGCGGACGCTACAACTGCTACAACGCTGGAGGAAGCCGTGTCTAGGGAGACTGCTACAGCTAACCTAACGCCTACAACACTGGAAGGGACCACGGCTTTGCCTACTACAACAACCGAAGTATCCACCGCCTACGAAACAACTACGACAGCCAAGGCCGCTACGACTACCAGCCAAGACCCATGGCAGCCTCTGCCAACATTCGATCTCGTCGGTATCGGCTCACCATTGAGCAACATTAACGGAGAACGACTATCAAAGTGGGACATGACTTGGGAAGTGATTGGCTGGAAGCCTAGCGAACCAGCTTTTCACATGGCCATTGATCCTGAAACAAGTTATCTGAAAGAGTCCGGGTCTTCCTATATCTGTGTTCTCGTCGACCGCACAGAGCCCGAGTATCGCAATCGTATTGTCAAGTGCGATGTAGAGCTTCTGGACATACCTATTGTTAGGCATCTGACTTGTGAGCAGAAGTCTGATGGGAAGCTTGCATGTTCGGCACCAGCTGCGTCTTGTATTCTCTCTGAAGCTACTTGGGAGTTCGAATGCGAGGACTTGGAAGGGGAATTCGACCGGTTTTATACAGTTTCTGATGGTGGTGTGGACCTCCTCGCCTTTGGGTCTGAGAAGTATCCGCCTCAGGGCACTCAGGTTCATCTCATCGAGCTTGGTGTTATGGCACCCAGGTCAGAGCTCTAGAGTATCTCGAGTCTCATACGGCGAAACAATGTATGGGTGTCAGAGGTCTGATACTTCTAACTCTGACTCCACCATCGAGGCAAAGCCAGCGCATAGCCAGTCAATACATATCGCTTTTACGGATATACACGTACTTCATCGTTAAACTTACCCGTTCCCCATGGGCTTAGTAGTATCTTCAATTGGCTAGGCTTGCAGATAAATCTTCCCAATGGTTGACTTGTATTCGGTCGGTGGGTCTCTTACCTTGCCAAGCATTTCAAAGGATCAATTCGCCAGGATTGAGGCGATCCGGTATCCTCCTCTGACCGTAAATGGGACTTTGGTAAAATCACTCTAGCTGAACACAGCATTTCAAGTTAGATCCTTGCAGAGCCGCCTGGCAGCGAAGCGTGTAGGATGAGATATGACATAAGAAATCTGTAGTCAGACTGCCAATTGGTCATCGCCAGACAACCTTCCGTATATGTTTTCTCGCCTTGCCTGCGCCTTAGATCTGCATGTCAGACCATATAAGATTCATCCTTCAGTTGGTTCAGTATAATCCTTTCGTAATATCAATGGCGATTGGCTACAATACGTATGTTGCAGATTCAAGTAGCAAATACGTGGTTCGAACAGATATAAAAGACCAACCTGTGTCTTGAGCGAGCAGATATTCCACATCAACTACTCGTTCCATCAAACACCAAGACTCCATCATGAAGCTCGCACTCTTTTTCTCCGCTCTCCTCTCCGCCCAAGTCCTGGCCGTTCCCGAGCCCGACTACGCCGTCGTCAAGGACGGCGAGTTCACCTACACCGGTATCGATAAGGTATGAACACACCATGGCAAGCACGGTCTTGCTGTTATTGACCTTCTTCGCAGGGACTTCTGGCCGCTCGTGGTCTTGAGAAGCGTTGCAACTGCTTCCCCGAATGCCGCAGACCTGGCTCCAACTGCGCTCCTGGCAAGTGTGAGTGCTCTGGTGACTACGGCTGCTGGGCTTGTGGTGGTGGTCGAATGCAGTGCCAGCCTGGTCCTGGCTCTGGAGTTTGCTGGACTAAGTAAACACTCTCAGTTCACTCCGGTGGAATGAGATATAGCCGATGGCCACAGAATAGATTGCAACCTGGTGTACTAAATACAAATTTTACCGATGGTCTACTGATGCAATACAATCCTGTCCTGGTTCTTGTAATGAGATTGCTTGTGATTCTACTACTAACAAAAGATACTGTCACTTACATTCAGGGACTGGCTATGCGGATCGAAAGCTTATTCATGCCAGGATTTCATTTGTTTTCTCCAACTTCCACGTATGCTTTTTGTCTACCAGTCACTACCCTTCCCAGCTATACATTCTGTAACCAATTTATTTGCATTTCCATGTCAGAAGATGTTGTTCCGAACCGTAGTGTCACTATCTCTAAACCAAATACAGCATAGCTTGATTCTCCATATTATTCTCAATTGCCTCGGCAAATGTCGATGATGGGACGGCTAGACAAGGAGATTCCATCACTATTCCCGATTAGGCAACCGATCGCGGCATAACGAGGGCCATTAAGTCATGGTGAACGCGGGGATGCTGGAAGCAGATCAATTATTCAATGGACATAAATCAACTTGGCTTTATACACATGTACAAGATCATAATATCTCAAGTTACAAGCATTTATTGTTAATCAATTGCATATTATCATGGCGCAAAACAAGCAAGACAAGATTCCTCTCGGGGCTTACCTCTTCACCCGTCTCAAACAGCTCGGCATCGGCTCCGTTTTCGGCGTACCGGGAGACTACAACCTGAAGCTCCTCGACTACGTGAAACCGGCTGGTCTACACTGGGTTGGGAACTGCAACGAACTTAACGCCGCCTACGCAGCAGATGGCTACTCTCGCATGCACACTCTGGGCGTGGTAGTCACTACCTTTGGTGTCGGTGAATTGTCGGCGATCAATGCCATCGCAGGCGCATACGCTGAGCGAGCACCGGTCCTCCACATCGTCGGCGCACCACCGCGCTCTACACAGGCTGCGAGACTGAACGTTCACCACACCTTTTTGGATGGCGAGTATAAGAGGTTTGCGGCTATGCATGCGCATGTTACTGCCGCGCAGGTTTGTTTGACTGATGGGTTGGGGGCTGCGGAGAGGATTGATTGGATCATTGAGCAGGCGATGATTCACCAGAGACCTGTTTATCTTCAAATCCCCGATGATATGGTTCAATTATCTGTTCCGACTGCCAACTTTGATGTCAAGAGTGTGCTCAGTCCATCTTTGGGTGCTTTGGAGGTTGATACGGATAGTGTTGATAAGATCTTGGATCGGATACATTCAGCCCAGAAGCCACTGATTCTCGTTGATGGTGAGAGTCGCAATATGGGCGTCCTCGACGAGGTCGATGAGATCATCAACATTACCGGCTGGCCGACTTGGACTACAGCTTTCGGCAAAGGTCTGATCAGCGAGGAGTTGCCCAATGTCCATGGTGTCTACCTCGCAAACTGCGGAGATAAGAGTGCAGCAGAGTACTTCAAGTCTTCTGACTTGATCCTCTTCTTTGGTCCGCATCTGAGTAACATCAATACCGGTATCTTCTCTGCAATTCCCAACGAGGACGTCACCATCTCGTTTGCCCCGGAACAGATCAAGATCGCGAAAGGAGTCATCCGAGATCAAGCTCCTCGACCATTCATCCAAAAGCTGCTCAGCAAACTCGATCCGTCGCGACTCACCAAGATTGAAGGTCCGGCAAAAGCTACCAAGTCTCATCCTGAGCCTGAGCCATCTGGTCCTCTTACCCAAGACTTATTCTATCCCTACGTTAACCCCATGTTCCGTCGAGGCGATACCATTTTGACCGAAACTGGTACTGCTGCAGAAGGCGGCAAAGTGTTCAAACTCCCGGAAGGATGCCGCTTTTTCACAGCTGTGACGTGGTTGTCGATTGGCTACATGCTTCCCGCCACGCTAGGAGCTGCTTTAGCGCGACGCGACAAGAACTCGCACAACAAAGATACCGAGCGCACGATTCTATTCATCGGTGACGGGAGTCTACAAATGACTGCCCAAGAAATCAGTGTCATGGTCAAAGAAAAACTCAACATTGTGATTTTTGTGATTAACAATAACGGGTACACGATTGAGCGCGCTATCCATGGCAGGAAAGCGGACTATAACGATATCGCGCCGTGGAACTTTAAACATGCGCTGGGGTTATTCGGGTATAGTGATGAGGAATTGAGAAGGCGATACTTTGAGGCGAAAACGTGGGGAGAGTTGAGGACTGCGCTCGATTCGGAGGCGATGAAGGGCAACGATGGAGTGAAGATGATTGAGGTTTTCATGGATCAAGAGGATTGTACAGGAGAATTGAGAGGGTTGCTGGAAAGACAAATTACCAGGGAGCAAGGCTCGAAATGATCACCAAGAGAACATTCCCCGGCTAATTGCCACTGACGATGACAATGTTCTAGCCAAACTGCATGACAATGGAAATTATGGATTGTCCAGTCAGGAACGTAACTGACTCAATACTTGGACCTACTTTCTCTATGCAACAAATACAGCTACAGTCTCAATTGATTTAACAACTAAACAGCACAGCAATTTGTCACTCTATACCATATCGATACCTCTATTATCTCAAGGTTGACGATAAAATCGCTCAAGTCGCAAACTTACCCTAAAGACTCATGGAGCTGACCGATTTAGACCACTCCACCAAAGTTCCACCTGACGTCAAGTTCCCTCCCAAGCGTCAGTGCGTCGAGAACGGTCAGGACCCGGCAAACGCCGACGGCCTGCGGGCGCCCAGAATGGCTTAAAGCAGTTTAGCCGGCTAGCTAACAATGTCAATTCATGCTCTTGTCGTGTAGCGGTAAACCTTCTAGAGCTGTCTTACAGTGACTCAGCTATGCATGACAGGTCATTTGGTCGCTGCAATGAAACTTTTCCAGGGCTTGGATATGGGGGAGGTCAAAACACGAGACGACATGAAGCTTTGATACGGACGAGCCGTGGCAGTTGAAGAGGTTGGGAAGGTCAATGCGTCTGTTGATCCGGGCTTTTGGGACCGTTACTTTCGATCGTTGTTACGAGGAACCTTTTGTTATGGTTGTTTAATCTTAATCGGCAGACAAAGTAACGTTCAAATGGGACAGAGTTGGTTAGGTCATGTCAGACAAAAAGCTTACGACGCCTTTCCGCTCGAATCAAAGACATCATATCACCCATTTTTCGTCTCCCTACATGTCACTAGTCATAAGCCTAACGCAGGTACCAACACTAGCGCCAGGGGCACGGAGAAGCCAGAAAGCAGGGCGACAGTCCGTAATGCACCTCTCGTATATTTTGTGAGACTCCAATTGGCCAGAGCATTTCTTTTTAGTCAGGGCCCTGAGAGCCGAGTTCCGGACTTCGATTCGCTTGGTCCACTGGCAAATTACCCCTTCGTATACGATGTCAACAAGTGACGAGGACCAAAAATAAACACGAGCTTTTTCTGGGTCCTTGCGCTCATCATATCCCCGCATGCAGGGGCATCGATCGTATGTGATCGCTTGATAACAATAGAACAAAGTAAAGCAGAGCAAAGCAATTCCAATCAACTTATAAACTCTCGTTGCATCCGCCTCTTCTCCAGTTTCCTTTCTCTTCATCCCAGACTCGATAATCACATTCGTTACTTGATCCAACTTCTCGCGTCCTTTCGCTTAATACACTCGCTTTTAACGCTTTAATCTTTCAAGCAATCAACAACCGTCACAATGGGTTTCGTCAAGACTGCCGCTCTCGCTAGCGCCCTCCTCGGTGCCGCCAACGCCTCTCCTCACTATGCTCCTCCTTCCAACGAGACCATCCACTACACCACCGAGGTCGTCACTCACCTGACTACCTACTGCCCTGCGGCTACCACCCTGACCTACGGCGACAAGACCTACACTGTCACCAAGGCCACCACCCTCACCATTGAGGACTGCTCTTGCACCATCACCAAGCCCGTTGCCACCGCTACTGGTTATGCTCCTCCCAAGCCTACCCACACCGGCGACTGCGCTGAGATGTGCTCCGACAAGTTCGATGCTTGCCGCGTTGCTCCCGATGCCAACATGGCCGAGTGCGCCGCCAAGTACGCTGAGTGCCTTGGCTACAACCCTTGGGAGAGCGGCAAGTTCGTCGAGCCTACCGCTTGCCACGAGGGTGCTAAGCCCACCAAGCCCGTCTACACCACTGAGGTCGTCACCAAGTTGACCACCTACTGCCCTGAGAAGACCACTCTTACCTACGGCAACCAGACCATCCCCGTCACCAAGCCCGGTACCGTCACTGTCACTGGTATTCACCACACCACCACCTCTTGCGTTCCCCCCACCGGTTACGCTCCTCCCACTACTCCTTCCTCCCCCGCTGAGGCCAAGGACTGTGCTGAGATGTGCACTGACAAGTACGACTCTTGCCGCTCTGCTTCCGGCTCCAACAAGGCTACCTGCGCTGCTGAGTACTCCGAGTGCCTCGGATACGCTCCCTTCGACAGCAACGGTTCTCTCGTCAAGCCCACTGCCTGCCACGGTCCTTCTGCTCCTCCTGCTGGCCCTACCGGTACCTCCCCCAAGCCTTCCGGTGCTCAGCCCCCTGCTCCCGTTGTCCCCTCCGGTACTGGCGCTGGTGCTCCTCCTGCCACTCCCACTGCCGTCACTGCTGGTGCCGCCCAGGTTGTCCCTGCCGGTATCATGGCCGTCGTCGGTGCTTTTGCCCTTCTCTAAATGCTCTCTTTATAGAGGCATTGGACTATTCTGAATAGACTTTTATACCACATAGAAATATTTATACACGTATATTCTACCTTTCAATCTGACATGACTTGCAACTTGGTGATTTGACTTGTGAACGCAGTTCTCCATGAGACTAAACAACAGTGGATAAGTCGTATGACCTACATGAAGTATCGTTTCCCGTACTGCTATCTCTGTAGAACATGAGAACCGTCCTCCACCATCCATGCCCTGCTTAAGAATTATCAGCGTCCTTTCAAATAGAACGGACGATTGATTGCCGTGATGATCGTAAATACAAAAATGTGGTTCCGCCCGGGATCGAACCGGGGACCTTCTCGGGAGTGGGGAGATGCCATGATCTGATTGGTCAGAATTAAGCTTGTGGTTTATCGCCAAGTAGATTTCTTGACGCGTCCTGCGAGGGAACCTTGACTTCTTCTACTCCTCCCATGGATGGCATCTCGCTAACAAGAGTGGAACATTCTATTTAGAACGATATCTATCTTTAGATCCCGTGCAATACTAGGATCCATGCTTAGTAAATGCCTGGAACAGAGCCTCAATCTCGCAATCTCAATTCATTTCCATAGCCGAGTCTTGGAAGTCAACCTGTCAGCTGATGATTCGGCAGGGCAATGTGCTTGCACTTTATGCAGACTAGAGATGTCACCGGGTTGAAAATCGCGAAGAATGTCAAATAAGCACTCGGCTCTCCAAGCCACTCAGACTTGTACAACGGAGTAAGCTGGCAACTAAGCCTCTATACGACTATTCGGTCGGCATGCATTATTGTGTTGGTAGCGAATATCATTCTCTCATCCCATAATTGGGCCAGCTCTCTCACCGAGTCTAGAACAGACGTGGACCAGTCACGACGCTCATCCGCCTTCGCCCAGCATGTATCATTTAAGGCTCTCGCATTCCGGGTGTCTTTTCTGTTTTTCTTCTCAATCAATTCATCCATATACTTTTAAGACCATTTTGATACCAAAGCCACACCAAACCCTGATCGCTACATGCCAAAATGGTTTCTGTTTCTCGTGCGCCAGAGGACAACCGTCGTGAATCCAGCCGTGAGGAATTCCGCAAACAACAGATGCCCCTTATAAACGATGCCATTAATAGAGACCACGAAGAAAACCACAGGAGCGCGGCTATAGTCGTTGTCGTTCGCGAAGATTCAAGTGCCGAAGAAGTGGAAAGGGAGTGGAAGAAACATTGTTGGCAATCGCGGAAGAGTATGCATCTAATTGCCTTGTTACAGACTTGCAACTGACCGTTCTCAGGGAGACCGTTCGTTAGGGCCACTGGAAAGAAAAGGCTACAAGATACCATCACGGAGGTATCTCGCAACAATGATACAAATCACCTCACAATTATTGCATGTGAAGGGATTTCCAAGATCTCTCCACGAGTGCACGCACCCCGCATCCAAAATATGAGGATCCTCTCCTGTGTTCGTCGAGACAGTTCTCAGCATGAGGTGAAGATCGGAAAATCCTCTAGGTTCAACAGCAGACATCTTAGTGATTATGCCCCTCAACGTGGGTACAATAATAGCCGGGAATTTAACTGCAATGTGAACATCACTCTGGAACGGGAGAAGCTTTCCATTTCACCTGAGAATGAAAGCGATTTGTCTGACAATGTGAACGAGGAGCATGAAGGGCATGACCCAAAGGGAACACAAGAAACTAGCACAAGCGGTGGGTGGTGGAAAAGCTGGAGAGGAACCGTCGCTGGTGCTGTGGGCCTGACGGTTGCAGCTGCCAAAGCGGTTTCCAGTGTCACCACTGCAGCCAAAGGGTACTGCTTCAGCCTTTCTTGGAAGAGCTTTTCTCTCTACCTTTATCAAGGTAGTAATGCCGCTTTCTTAAGCACATCAGCGGCTTGCGTCGCCGTGGGGTACGGTCTTATCGCGTTTCTTGTTGTCTATTTTGTGCCTTGGGATGATCTGTTCAACTGGTTCGTTAGTACTGCACAATCACGGTACAACAGCGTCTTGTCTTGGTGTAACCGGGGTGTGGCAAGTGGGAGACGTGGCCGTGAGTACTCTCGTATTGTTTGAATGGGCTGACGAGGACGGGGAATTGAGAGGAGAGATTGTCAAGAAAACGTCGGAGTTTTATTGTTTTAACACTGGAATCACATGGTAATTTTTGTACGCGTTGTAAACTCTTCCCGTGTTTAATAGTATGTGTCTGGGTCTGGGTCTGGGTGCTAAAGTGCCCGGGCCCTACGTTCCAGGCCCGCCTATTGATGCCACTTGCTCCTGAGGCACTACGAAGCTTTGTTGGTTGCTCATTCAGGCAGAAATCCCAAAAGTGAGAGTAAGCAAGCTCTTGATCAGGTGAACAAGCCTTGAAGTCAATTCCGAAAATGGATGACGTGGCGTAGTCTCGACCAAATGGCTTTCTAAGAATGTCCAATCCCACTAGCCCACGCGACGAACAATGAGATCATAATCCGTGGCAAAGCTGAATTCAGGGTTCTATAATTCAAAGCTTTCCCCCAGATTTCCTTGTCTGACAGTTTGACTCTGATACCCCTCTTAACACCATTTATCCATCACTGCCATCATCCCGACCAACGATCAAGGTCAGCTGACAAAATAAGCTTCAAGATCCATCCACTGACTCTCACAGATGCCTACCACGTCAGGTACAGTCAGCAGCTTCGACGGAGGACACAAAATCTCAGCCACCTTTGTCGTCGATGGAGTGCAGTGTACCTTCAATGGCAGCTTCGATCCTCCAGTTGGAGACTTTCACAGTTACGACGCGAAGTTGGATTACAGTGATATTAAACAGTTGACAACTCAGCGAGAGTTTAGTGGGAAAGTCAGTTCCCAGAGCCTTGTGATCGACACGAACAATGGCGCCAAGATCACGACTCACCCTGACACGCCTATTTCTCCTGTCAGTCGGTTGTCGGGGAGGGGAAACTGGGAGCACAGTTAATGGGGGATAATCGGGCGTTATCGGTATATGATTTTCTGTACAAAATTAAACGTATTTTAAACAAATTGAGGCATCCAAGTTCGCTTTTAGGTTTTACACAAAGTAAGGGCTGATGTGACGTGTCCTGACACAAACCCTTTTGCACGCGCGGCAGTCACTTGGAATCTTCTGGAACCCGTCTACAGTCATGCTGTCACTGGATTGAAGTGTGGAAGACTGTCAAAGTATACGCTCATAGACAACGACAAGTAAATTGAGGCTCGCCATTGGCGCTCCGATTCTGAAATTATCGATAGGTGCATACTAGTTCTTGAATGAAGATGTCTAAAGAGGCCATATTGTTCTTTTCGTTGTGCCATCTACCACTAAACTCCGTGGGAAGCGCCAGACAGAAACACAAGAAGTACGGCAACAAACAGAATCCATCCAATTCATCCTTGATACCAAAGCTTTAGGTCAACCCTGCCCCTGCGTGAAGAATGCCCGACACGGGACCTCCTGCCATGAACCTCCATTGTTTATAGCAGAGTAACTCCGTTCGTTGTACGAGCCCCAACTGTGTGAGCCGCCGGGTTTAGCACCGAATAGGGCGACATCCTAAAATCTTGGAGTTAGCCTGGTGCCTCTCAAAGGTGTCGATGGGTCTTACTCGACAAACGGGTGAGCCTGTCTATTCGCCGCACCTCGTCTCCTCATCCGCCTTGTCGCCGCCCTCTTCATCAGTTGATTCCTTTTTGTCGCTGCCGCCGGCGGCGCAGGCAGCGGCAATAAGGAGCACAACTACTACTATAACGCCGCCCATGATAAACAACTGCGTCGACGAAAAACCTCCGAAGGTGAAGGCACCGCCACCCCTGGGAGTCAAGTAGTTGGGCCAGCGTCGGGCAAGTGTGGGGGCGTCTTGTTCGTTGGGGATGATCATTTTAGAAAGGTGAGATGCAGAGTGTGTGTGAGAGAAATACGGCGTGGTCAGTGGTGGTGCAATTGTGAGGTTGAAATCTGGGAAAGTTGAAGTTTGGGAAAGTTGGAAGAGAAAGGGGACTGGTATTTTCTGCTTGATAAAATGTTTCTGGCTTTATAACAATGTGTGCCCTAAGATAAACTTATACAAACCTATTGCTATTCCTGTCAGGATGACTTGAATCGTTTTTAGGCTTTTCCCAGATTACACTGCCGACGTGTTCGACCAGCTCACGTTTTTGGTTCGAGTGTTTTTGTCAAGGTTGGAGTTTAAACCGCTGTTGCAGAATCGCCACTGATAAGGCAACGCATATTTTGTAGATAAGATTTACTTTCTCAATGTTTCTGTATACCGAATTTATATGACAATGTCGCACTTCCCTCCTTTGGGTACAATAAAAAACTCGCCAACCTGGGCCATCATATCATCTGTGGTGTCGTGATGTATCCTCAACCCCCTACACTCGCGAAAGAAGGTAGCGAGCGTGACGAGAATCTCCATACGGGCGAGGTGCATGCCGATGCAGCTCCTTGCGCCGATGCTAAAAGGTACGTGCGCTCTACTTTGTTCATGCGATGGATTTATAAACCTGGTGGCATCAAACCTGGAATGAGTTAGCGATGAATACAAGTGTACGGACGAGGTTGACTTACACATCTGGACTAGGGAAAATTTCTTCAAGTCGCGAAACGAGCCAGCCCGTCGTATAAACCATTGTTCCACCTGGGAGATCCCAACCATGAACCGAAATACCAGCTGGAGGCACGATCCTTTCGACGAGTGCCGCTGCAGGGTTATACATTCTCAAAGCTTCTTCTAAAGCGCTACTCAAGAGTGGCAGCGCCTCCAAATCTTTAGAAGTGAAGTCCTCTGGTAGACCAGCTACCTCGTCCTCAATCTTCCGTCTCAGATTTGGGTCCCTGATGATCTCCCATGTGGCATATGTCAATGTAGCAGCTGTGCTGTCAGACCCAGCCACAAGCATCATAGCCACCTCAGACCCCAACTCATCGTCACTTAGGACAGGTCTCTTACTTAGTTCTGCTTCACTCAACATGTGCCTAACCATACTTGGTCCACATGAGGGTGAAAGTACTTCTTTGAGAGCAGTTGTTACGCGATTGAAGATGATCTCGGTAACTTGACCGACATCGCGAAGCCAGGTAATTGGAGACCACTTGGTAAGGGTCAGAAGTGAGCTGGGCAGCATGACCTGTAGAATGACACTCGGTCCAGCATTGCCCAAGGCCTTGAATACAGGCAAGTCTTGTCCGCCAGATTCGAGAAGCTCAAAAGACTTTCCGACCGCCATCTCACTGATAACGTCGACTGCCAAGCAGCGCCACCACTTGTATATATCAGCCCTGCCATCTTGGGCCTCCTTCTTGATCTTCGACACAGCAAGCTCAGCCAGTCGTCGAATAGTAATCTCTTGCTCCTCCTTCATAGCAGCAAAGCCACGTCCAAGGACTCGTTTCCGTTGCGCGTGAAGCTTTGGGTCGCGCATGGTAAATAACATAGGCGAGTGACTGAATCGTATACTGTCAAACACGGGCGCTTTGATGCATCGGCTTCCCACGCCGTGAACTTTGTAGTAGCCATCAAGACTGTTGATCGAGACCTCACTAGGTCCGACACGTACTACCGGGCCATAGGTTTTGTGGATGCGGCGAAGATGCTGGCGACTTGTTCCAGTTGCTCGGGTGTAGAGCAGCGGGATGCCTGTAAAATGCGTGTACCACGGTCCGGGTAGGGCTGAGAGTGGACCGCGAAAGAAATTGGACAGCGCTTTGATAGCAATCGCCACAAACAATAACGCAACTGCAGAGACAATAGTGATAGACATTATGACAGCTGTCCTGGGGTGTGATCGATGCAACTGAAGTGGAGATATAGAAACACATCGTGCATGAGCATTATACACCGCATTGTATATATACAAAAGCAATCAACTGACCATTGGTGTCAGATTTTGCGATATCATCATCATTGACTCGCACTCTTCGGTGGCATTGGGCTGTGGTTCTATTTTTTCCCTCCCATGCTGAAAGACCCATGGTTTGCAAGGGACCCTCACTCCTATCCTAGTCGTTGAAGGCCCTGTCATCACTATCAAAGACCTCTCTGTGCCACTCCATCGCGTTTCTAGGCGCTCGGTACTGCAGCTAAATCAGTAATTCTCTCACTGCATGTCTCAGGTGTCCAGCTCTGCCCCCTCGGGTCCCGAAAGTTATTTCCTGCGCCTTTAACTCACAGCCATTCATGCCCTGGCGCTGTGAAGTCAAATTTGAAGTCTATGGTGAGAGTACCTTGTATGACTGGTTCAAGCAAATTTACTCGGCTCAAGAGTAGTTGTGATTCGCCAATTGTTATTCGGCGATTAGATCACCAGAAGGATTTAACACTCCACCCTTACGTGATATTCGCATCTTGTAGATCTTGTCATCCTCCCGAATGAGCTGCGCCATGCAAACCTTACCCAGTCCAAGTCCGCCTCTCTCTAAAATAAAAGCATGTGAAAATGCATCCCTGGTCAGAAGGATCCGAAAAGGGTATTTCGGACCATAAGTCCGTGTCTGTTGGCTCACAGCAGAGATCTGGACTCAGTTGGGGGCTGCGCTAATTAAGTGCTCATGTCATACCATGCAGCATCCATGTTGTTTTGGTTCTCGGCTAGGGCTGTTATCACCGATACCTGCTATTTTGGGATTTTATGCTCCGTTCAGAGTGGGAATGCAAGGATGAGAAGACAAGCAATCTGTCGGGGACACCCGCGAGTTGACTCTTCAGCGGAACTTGTCAATTGTTGATGTGCTGGCAAGGCTGATCGGGTCTGTCAAACGCACGTGGGTGAGGATAAAGAATTACAAAGCCCGCCAATTGATAACAAGGGCAGGCTCTATTGTCGTCTGCGATGTGGACGCCTCTTCTAAGAGAGTTGCATCAGTCCATTCAGGCTATCACGAACTGGTATCTTGTACTAGGATAAAATGGATTACAATGTTCCTATCAGTCTATCAAATTGTCGCACAGCGTAAAAGGTAGCCAATAGACGATAAGAAAATCCCTCGGTGTCGCCGTGAACACCCTCTTCGTTTCCTCCACTACGTCTCATTCCACTCTAAGCTTATTCCCAGTAGGACCGTGAATCTTTCCATGCACCCATTGGAGCCCGGAAGATGAGGCAGTCAATAGTCCAGCTGATGCAACAAAGATAACAACGCGCTGTGTAGCAGAGAATTGATCCATCATAGGATAAGGATACCTTTTTTAGTTTTAGTAGAAGACCTGAAAGGGTTTGCTGTGAACATACCAGCCATTCTTGTAGAAGCACAGCTCAATCCAACACCAGTATACAACAGCCAGAACGGTACTGAGCGACATCATACTTCGTGTAGCAATTGTCGCTCGTGGACTCCACAGCAGTAGGTCCAAAACCAGCAAGACAGCCGGGACGAGGTGAAAGCCAAGGTCGGGCAGAGGATCAATAACGAGATCTTCAGGCATGAGCAATGCTGGGTTATGCATCCTGATAGACCAGTACAAAACGGCTATCAGGACCTCAAGAGGGGTCGCGAGAACTGCGATTGTGTCTTTGGCCTCGGAGAAGCCTTTGCTGAGTGTTACATCTGCGATAAGACCAAGAGAGAATGTGACTAGTGACAGGGCGAGGCCGACAACTGTCAACAGTTGGAAGTACCACCCAAATGAGCGCGAGTAATTTGAGTCCCAAGTCGTGAGAAGGTAGAAGCTGAAGATGAATGAAGATACGCCCAAGAGTTGAAGCAAGGCTCTGGAAGAGCGGTTGCTGTTTGTTGTCATTGACATTGTTGCTGGTTGTGATCTTAGCTTGAGGATGCGGTGCGAGGATAACTTCAGTTGCGTATCAATGGTAGAATTAAAACATCATTGACAGAGTTACAAAACCGATGAGCTGAATAAGATACCCATTCATTCCGACGAAAGAGGCTGAGTTGTTAAGCGGTTTTGGAGACATCTCATTTGATGCCACCAGCAAGATATTTTAATCCCAGTACATCAGTGCGGATAAGCCCGATTGGAAGACAAGATTAGTGCTTATCATTCGGCAATACATGATCCTTCTCATCCTTCCGAGATGCCCTTGCAGGTCTTGATGCTTGTTTTCCACTGAGGCTGTGTGACTTGGGGTCTGCTGTCAAGTCCGATGCGTGAAGAACGACAAATGTGTGGACTCTTGCAGGGTGGTACATGCAGAGACAAGGAGTACATGGAGCGTCGATGAGTTTGGGGGCTGTTTGGGGGCCGGCGGCTAAAGGAGGGCTGTCATTGGCTTGATTAACGAGCAGCGTGTCTGGCACCTCGTATTCGCGTTTGTGTCTGTGTCGTCATTGATGAGACGCGTCGGAACGCGACAGGATACGACGCGACAATTGTGATCTCGATACTCTGTACTTCTCTGTGGAATGTTCAACACTTCTTGAGGTTAGCGTGTAGCAAGCGTTAGAGGTCTAAGTTTTCTGGGGAGTCATGGATAACTTGGTTGTTGCTGGGAGCACTCTGCAATTGGGGGTTTAGCTACAAACATGAACCTGCGAGAGGTGATATTACCGAAAGTAAGTATGTGGGAGCAAAACAAAAGCTGTTAAGATGACACGAATTTTCAATCAACTACATTTGAATACGGATACAGGAAGTTACTCCCTGTAACCTACCACAGCTCCAATAAAAGTTGGGAACATCAAATTGCATTAGTTGTTGACATTACCCTAGAGCCAAACCACATCCATAACGATGAACAGTCACGGAAATGCGGATATAGTGGAGATGTCACCAGCCACACCACGGATTAACTCCTCCGCCTCCTCTCCGTTCGAACACGGAGGGTTTCCGATCCTTGATCCCTGCACTGATAAGCTTTGACCCGCGACTTATCAAGCTAAACCAAAAGCCGAAACCACGAGATCTTGGTGTTTCCACTTATTCCCAGAGGGATGGAAATATCAAGCTACGGCCCTGATTTGGAATATTGGATCTGTGATCGTGCCATGTTTAGAAGCCGTGCGAGTACTGGAGCTCTTACGAGGTTGCAATCTATCATGTCTTTCCACACGGTAGTAATACGACGCCTTAGCTACCGGACCGACGGCACCCGTTGCGATCACCGTTGTGGCGCTTGTAGTTTTCAGCTTTAGCATAGGCTCTGCTAACGTGCAGGAGGTACCCATATGGTCTTGTTTTCCAGGGATGTGTTGAGACTCGGTCTCGACCAGGAGCTATTGTACATATTGCTTTCTCTTCTCAGGGAGGCGTTTAGAACTGGATGCTAGACACTTGGCAGCTGAATGACAAGCAAAATGTGACATCCCGTACTATAAACTACCGCCAATATAGAATAAAAAGTGGCAGACTTGCCCATTTGCCATCTACATCACTAAACTCATCAGTATTTCTGGCTCCACTCGTTGAAATGGCTCGTCTTGCGATCTTCATTCGGCTGGCCGCGCTATTCAGTGCTGTAACTGTCGCAGCTGAGGATGGCTGCTCTGCGTACTCTATCGATGGCCCTCACAATGCAACTTTCAATTTTTACCGCTTCTATGACTTTCGCAGTGCCCCTGCTACGGATGAGATTCTTACCGGAGATCCGGCAGCTGAAAACAGGGAGCAGCCTGATGTCTTAGCAGCCAGCAGACTGATCAGCAACCCCTCGTGGAGGGATGATTGGAAAGTGACTGTGAAGTACCAAGGTCAGCCGAATGAGAAGGCTCTGGCACGTCACTTTGTGGCAGATCACGTCTTCCTGGGTACGTGTTTTCCTTTTTCTCAGAGCCCTGTCTTGGCCACCAAACTATCGTCTCGAGTCCCTTGGCTAACCCTTGGCAATAGACAAACCTGGAGATGATACTCAGCTGGTGCTGTACACAGACCGTCTGAAAAATGAGACTCAACAAGCTGGAGAGGTCTATTTCAGCGAGTCTCTTGTGGACTCAATCTCCCTCCGGGTATATGCACGCATTTCCGGGAGTCCTGGAGCCGTCGCTGGGTTCTTCACCTACTACAACGACACTCAAGAGACAGACATCGAGGTTCTCACCAAGGAAGAAGATGACAGAGTACAATTCTCCAATCAGCCTACTGAGAACCAAACCACGTGGACCACAATCCCCGGTTCAACTCACAACGAAACAAGATCTGGATCATACCGAGACTGGACCGTATATCGTCTGGACTGGCTGCGCGAGCAGGGTTTGACTGCGTGGTACGTCAATGGGGAACTCATGAAGACTTCCAACATGAACGTACCCGTTACGCCGTCGACGGTCTACATCAGCATGTGGAGCAACGGTGGGAGCTTTTCTGGCCGAATGGACTATAACACTAACGCCACGTTGGAGATTGGGTGGATCCAGATGGCCTTCAATGCCTCCGGTGTTGAAGCCGAGACGGACCGAGAGGATGGCTCTAGGTCGGTTTGTTCAATTGAGGATGGGAAAGCAGAGCCTACGTCATCCGGAGCGAAGGTGGGAATTGTATCTTGGCTGTGGGCTTTGTCTTTGGTAGTTATTGTTAGCATTCTGTAGATAATTAAAGGAGGCCGTATTGTGGCATACCATTTCTCCTGAATTTGACAGACGCCATCACGCCTTCTCTGCCTGTCATCATGCCATTATCGAAGCTGTGTGGCTACCATTGGAACAATGGCATTTTACTTTTTCTCAGTGGAAAGTTTAATTGCTGACCACCATCGCTTCCATTACCAAACAAAGGCGCCATCGAATTAAGGTTCTTCGTACTTACCCCCCCTGAACTCTCCGATGCTCCCGTTGGTCAAGCTAAAGCGCCACTTACTGAGGCATTTGTTAAACGAGGTACATCGTGAGTGGGCCAACGTTGGTGTGAGAGCTCGGTACTTTTTTACTAACCACTATGCCAAGTGTCTCGGCAACCCTCAGGACAGATTTTGCTAGAGAGGTCGCGTAACCGCGGGATGTGGCTACAGCACGGGAAGAAGGCATTCTGGAAACGGGCTATTCTTGTGTCTCATTTCCTAGAGTTTATGGCTACATACGCAGGGGGAACTTCGGTGACATTGTTCAGTGACATTAGCCAGGAACAAACCCCCGGATTTAAACGGCGATTGAACTCAATTGTGATTACTCAATTGTCATTAATTACTGTTATTATCTTTTATCGAATCTTAGCAGGGTTTATGCAAACTGAAACATGCAGAAAAAAACAAAACTGAACCAAGATCTGACCCAAGCACCAGCACAATCCCATCAAAAGAAATTACCCAGTTTTTTCCACCTGTATGGACATACGCCAATTTCTTACGCACTGATGTTTGTTCCGTGCGCCTCCAAGTAGCGACACAAATCTCTGCAGCTATCAAGTAGCGTCTTCTGAGGCTTCCATCCCAACTCAGTCATTGCCCTTCTGGGATCAGCGACACAAACCCCCACGTCACCTTCGCGACGACCAACCTTGGCCATGGGAATATCTCTGCCTGAAGCGGCCTTGATGGCGTCAACAACTTCGTAGACAGTTTGACCAGTGCCTGTACCAATATTGAAAGTCTGAAAGCCTTGGCTTTCTTTGACAGTCAGGGCAGCTAAGTGACCCCTGGCAAGATCAGAGACATGGATGAAGTCGCGGATGGCAGTTCCGTCCCGAGTATCCCAGTCTGTACCAAACACTTGGAGCTGCTCCATCTCGCCGAGCATCACCTTGAGAAGCACAGGCATGAGATTGGTGGGTGCAACACGTGGGTCTTCTCCCAAGCGGCCCGAGTCATCACAGCCGATGGGGTTAAAATACCTCAACGCAATAACAGTCCACTCTGGATCTGCCACGGCCAAATCGGCTAGAATAGCCTCGCAGATCCATTTAGTTCGCCCGTATGGGTTAGTCAGACCCGTGCACCCGGAAAGCGTTGTGCGTGCCTGGCCGCTGGCATCGTGCCATTCGGTAGTAGCATGGGTACAGGACTCTTCCACCAGACGGCCTCCAGCATCAGCGAGAGAGCCGTAGACAGTGGCTGAGGATGAGAAGACAAGGTACTTGATGCCGAAATCGGACAAGGTGCTGCAGAAGCGGATGAGACCACCGACGTTGTTGTCGTAGTACTTGAGTGGCTTTTCAATACTCTCAGAGACGGACTTGTAGGCAGCAAAGTGAATAACTCGCTTAATCTTGGATCCAGAACCAGTGGAGTAAAGAGACAGGATATCCTGAATCTTAGCATTGTCTCGGAAGTCAGCCTCGTAGAAGTGGAGGTCAGGACGACGAGAGCTAGCGTTGAAACGCTTATTGGTCATGTCATTGAGAGTGTCAAGAACATTAACGAAAGCATTGCTTAGGTTATCGATGACGACAACATTGTTTGCATCCTTCAGAAGCTCCCAAGTGGTATGGCTGCCAATGTAGCCAAGGCCTCCAACGACAAGTACGTACTCATCAGGGGAGGCTGCGGGGGCGACTGGAGAGGGGGGTCCACTGAAAAGTACGTCCTGCTCAGTAGCAGGAGTGCTGGGACGAGAGGCAGAGGAGTTGAGGGATTGGTATGATTGGGAGCGGGATGGGAAGGGGAAGCCAGTGTCAGTGAGAGGAGTGGCAGTCCCAGGTGTAAATTCATAAGAGTCCATTGTGAAGAGACGAAACGAAAGGATGAAGTTGATATGAACGAAGGTGTGAACGAATGTGGAGTCTTGCAGAGATCGACTGATGATCTTTGTTGTCTACAACACCAAGACTTGAACACAATGAAGGGATGGGCTATGAGATTATATACTCCGCTATTCTCAAAAATTATCCATACAGCCTCTCTGTATGCCACCCCAGAAGACAAGTGCTAAGAAAATTTCAAATAAGTCCCAGCGTCACGGCGAGAAAGTTACGTTCCACAGCACCAGCAAGACGAGGCCGAGAACGGTCGGTTCAACAACGACAACAACAACAACACCAAAGACTAGCATCAGTACTCACTTCGATCACGTCTTAGTCTCGATATCCGCCCTTCAGCTCGCCATGGCGGCAACTAGCAGGAAAGTGTTTCTATCAAACCCGGTGAGTCCGGTAAAGCTGAACGGGAAGAGGCGCCGTCAACTGGTGATAGTCGATATCATTTCTGGTCTAGACATCTATAGCGTCGTTTACTGCCAGGTACAGCTCAGCGCACATTCTTGTTAAAAGCTAGATAGTGGAGTGATGACTGTCGATGGCATGACGAAAATTCATCGCCGTAGGGATGTTTGCCATGGTCTCGAATTCGCCATCTAGTAGCCTTGCATTGAGATAAAAGCAACACAACAAGCTAGCAGAGACTATTTAAATGACCGGGATACTAAATTAACTAAACGACCCAGCTGTCTGCTTTGGGGCATTGATTCAGCCTCATCGCGATGTTCGCCGTTATGAACGGGGTGGCGATGGGGCTTAACGGAGACAGAAGCAACGCCATTATAGCCTGGGCCGTTAATGTCAAAAGCGAAAGTGCGGATTTACTCCGATGAAGCGGCGGCTCTTGGCGAGTCCAAAAAGCGGAGGACACTTTCCAACGGTCTGGACGGTAGAGCTCTAGTTAGCACTGGCTATTTAGTAACAGTCTCAGATCAGAGACAAAATCTATGGATCGCAGATTTAGCTGTTCCATACTCATTTCCCCTGTCCACTACAACACGGACTCTATGACATTCTCGTCGTATTGCCATCCAAGAACTAAAAAGAAAGTTAACGGTGGCCAGTTAAAATTTTGCAACAACGCACGAGTTACAAGGATATCAAATTATCACACCATGAAATATCAGCCTCTTGGCCACGCCGCAGATGCATCAATAGTGAAATGCCATGCAAACTTACCCCTGTAATTCGCAACTGGTGCATGTCACTCCCTTTCCCAAAAAGTATTTTTACTTCTGTTTCTAGGCAGGGATTGAGTGCGGCTTAAGCCACAGCTTACCAGGCCCCATCCCAACGGCTGCAGGTCTCTGAGACTAACTACCGCACGCTACTTTAGTGTCTGTTCCACTTCCCCAAAGTGGTCTCGCCAGACACTAGCAAAGTCAATGACAACAGCTTTTTAGCTGCCATCTGGATTCGGATCCTTTGCCACGGCTTGGTACCTGCGCCAAATCCATATATGGCTGATACTAAATGGCTCGGGCTAGACTCGATTTGTATCTCACTGTGCTGTACTGTACAGTACAGTATCGGCCGAACCTCGTCTTGCAGCGAGTGTGCATCACCTCATATTGTGTTCCGATGGCAACGGAGTTGGATCCTTGTTTTCAATAGCTTCATTTCTCAGCTCTGCTCGATGGGCCTAGATCGGATCCACGAGCTTGGAGATCCTTGACGGCGTGCACGGCTGGTCCGTTGTGAACTGAAGTTCTGTTTTCTTTTACCCAATTAATCCTTCAGCTGTGGAAATTTCCGTTTCCAAGGTCTCTTGTCAAAGGGTACATTTACCTGGGACATTCGCTTGGTCACCCAACCTCTCTCTCAAGCATCACTGCACTCGTTCTTATCCACTCACTTCACCTTTGGACTCCAGCTTGGCCGAAGATCCTTTCCAAGTCCTCTCCCCTTCTCTTCTCCAATGGCCAGCCAAGCTACCAACCCCTTCTGGAGCCATAAAGATCCCTCCAACGAGGATCTGCTTCTGCCATGCACCGCCAGACTAGACCCGACTGTCCCTGCCTCGCAGGAGCAGACGCGTCCTCCTCTGGCTAGCACCCCTTCCACTCGTTCTCTGCAAGACCCATTCGCTACTCCTCCTCCTGCCAGCCCTACCATCAGCCCTGTTTCTACCCCCCCACCAGCCATCACGTCAGACAGAACAGCCCGCAAAGTTGGAATCTATGGTCCTTACTGTGACTCTGCCACTGCCTCTGAGACCTCTCTGAGCAGCCAGTCTGGTAGAAGACTTACCCACAATGTCGAGAAGCCTTCACCTGATGCCAAGAAGAGATCGCTGTGGACACGATTCTGGCGTGCTCTGGGCAACCAGTTCTCCCCTCGGGCTTTCTGGGATCTCATAAACCCGAAAGAGTACGTCTATCCTATGACTCTCAAGAAGGGTGCTGCTCTTGCTTTTGTCATGGCTTGTGTTGCTGCTCTTGTCATCTCCAACTGGGCCACGGGCTGGATGGTAAAGGCGATCGCCCAGACTCGGAGGTACATGCTGCCTGTTCTGGTGATCGTCCTCACTCTTGAGCCCCTCATGTTTCTCATCATCATGTCGATCGCGCGTGTTCCCCCATACAACCCACCCAAGGCAATCCCTTCCAATGTTGTCCAGAAGGTCTTCAATGAGAAAAGCCCAAGTGATCTCGAGAAAGGCGTTGTGATCACCACCACTCCTGAAGCTTGGGAGACTGCCTTTGTCATCCCTTGCCACAACTCTGACCGTGACGCTTTGCAAAAGGTCATTGAGTCAGCACTACCCCATTTCAGACCCCAAGACATCTTCATCATCGACAATGGTCGCTCTCGATACCCCACTGATCTTTCCTTCCGACAGTGGCTCAAGAATCTCCACCCTGAGCTTGTCTACATTTGGTCTCCCATTGGCTCCAAGAACGCTGCCCAGTTTGTCGGCTCTCTAGCAGCCAAGAACTACAAGTACATCCTCACCACCGACGACGATGTTTCTCTACCAGACAACTACCGTCATCCCATCCATCTCATGAATGACCAACTCCGTGCTGTCGCTTTTCCCCTCAAGGGTATCGATGCAGAGGGCAATATTCCTCTCGGTATGGTCTCATGGCAAGACTGCGAGTACCGCATGGCTGGTCTGACCAAGCTTGCCGAGGACCGGACATGCGGTGTCAACTTCCCTCATGGCGCTGGCTGGTTCGTCGATCGTGACATCTTCGTCGAGCTGCTCTCCAAGTACCACCCCATGGACTTTATCGCCGAGGATGCCAATGCTGGTTTCGCCATGATGCGCTTGAACAAGCGTATTGCCTTTGACGCTCAAGTTACTCTGGCGACTGAGGTACCTTCAACTGTCCTTGGCCCTGGCTTGAACTGGTGCAAGCAACGTGTCAAATCTTGGGAGATGGGACGCCACAGTCTCATCTGGAAGCTCTTCAGACACTTGTTCAGAATGAATGGCCAGCGTACTATTGCAGGAATTCTGATGCAGAAGTTCCTCTTCCTGTACACCTTGGCTTGCCTCGTCATTGACTGGGTCCGCATCCCCGTTCTCGTTGCTCTCGGAGCGCACAAGCAATACTGGATCTTCTTTTGCAGTCTTGCTTTCGTCGCCTGTCTACCTCCTCTCCTTTACAACTACATAAGTTGCTGGCGTCGCCCAGATATGCGCATAGATCTTTGGACCATCGCTACCTATCCTTTCTACAAGCAGCTCTACAGTTTCATCTCTGTCTTCGGAGCTGTTCGCTGGGCTCTTTTCTATATTGGTGGACATGTTCGAGCGAAGCCTATCAAACAAATGCTCAAGGATGGTGATGATGCTTGCTTCTGGCTTGACCCAAGGTTTGAGACCAACCCTGCTTGGTTGGCGGATGAGAAGGAACAGATGGTGGCTTTGGAGTCGGCGACCACAACTGTCATCGGCTCAGCTCCTCCTACACCAGGTCGCTCTAGATAGACCACGCATTTCACACTCTCTCTTATATTCTACTATCTAAAATTAATCTTTAAATAATAATATGTATATATCTGCAATAATATTCTACAATTTTACAATTTTTCTTTATTCTGAGATTTGTGCATATCAATTGGTAATTGCAGTGCGGCTCTGCTATATTCGATGGGTTGTCGCTTCAACCGAGTGTGTAGTAATGACAGACGTTAAATCGCACACAATCTAGAGTAAATCACGCAAAGCTTATGAATCATATCCTGTGAGCATTAAAGGGATTTCC